>JASDQU010202622.1:7756-19005 GCA_032191745.1 Picea mariana | reverse complement strand
ATTTTAGGGCTAACCCACTTCTAACCACTTGTCCACTTAGTAATTTCTCCATTAACTTTATTATTTAAATAATTTATTTTGTATCCACTTTGACTTGTAGTACACTCATCACTTCACTTTATTATTTAAATAATTTCTTCTTTGCAACCACTTTGACTACTTTGACCTTTTGGGCCTTCTAGATGACTCATGAGGGTTCTCCAACTTCACATGGCCATAACTCTCTAACCATGAGGAGTAATGTGATGTTCCACATACCACCAGAAATGGCATGACATGTACTATCCATATATAATAGTCTTACCTGCAAATATATCACAACTCATACCATTATATGTGTAACACCCCAAGGACGAGCCCCTGCTGAATTGTAATTATGCTTATAGGTTGGTGAGCCAAGTGGTTATAAGTTGAGAGACTTATGTGTTTATTAGGCTGGTGAGCCTGATGCTAAGTCCAATGAGCCTAATTTTGTATATGTAAATACACACATATAATTAATAAAATCACATTCATGCATGTAGACCCTCCACGAAGAAAGATTTATGGGGGACTAAGCTCCACTAGCTAGGGAAGGGGCTAAGTGTCTAGGAATAGGGGCTAAGCTAGAGGGCTTACCTCTAAAGGAATAATATTATATTATTATTTCTTAGAGGCTAAGTTTGAGTTAATCGTGTTGTCCTAAGTTTTTGGAGAAGGGGGACGAGTGTTAAGTGGAACTCATGCGGCTTCAGGGAGACATGTGTCAACTTGAGCACATGCAGTTTTAGGTGGGCAAGTCAGCTCGTTCGGGGGTTCGCTCACCATGCTCACGAGTCTCACAATTATCACGACTGTCACGGATCCTTAACCATTGTGTCTGTACTCTCATGAGGTTAGACACCCTGGAAGAGAACCACACTCCCCACTGATGCACGCACAATTTTAACCTGCAGTTACTGGATGTCATCCTGTGTGTTTTTCCTGTGAAGCCCGACGCATTTGTATTCACCTGAGTTGTACTGTGTCTTAGTGTTTGGTTGTTGCGACTTTCAATGTCCATACCCATTTTCTTTTGTTGTTGTCACCCGTCTGTTAGTTGAATGTTGTTGTTGTATTTCTCAGGATCTGAATTGAAGAAGCAGGTTGTCAAGCATGTGATCAACTCTCCCAGGTGAGAGAGTTTGTTGGGAAGTGAGTTCTCCTAGAGGGAGTCCTGTAGCAGTTAAAGTACTCTGAGACTTCCGGTCTATCTTGTTGTTGAAGCCCAAGGTAAGGGAGGTGTAGTGGCCGATGGACTTGTAATAGTGAAGGTGTACCCTCTTGAGGTGGAATAGGCATGTGGGGAATGAGGGTATGTGGTTTGTGGGCGTAAGTGGTTCATGGGATAAAAGATCCTTCCTGTTGTTTTGTGCAACTTCCTTTTTTTCCTTGCCAAGCGTGGAATTCCCTTGCCCGGTGGAGGTTAGTCCTAGCTCGAGGGTGACTGTAATGATCCCAAGCCATTATGCAAGAATCATCACTGTTTTGGTGTCTTTTTAAAACTTTTTTCTGGTTGTGGTATTTCGTCAAACAATTTGTTGATCTATTTGTTTAGATGTGTTTATATGTGTGTATGCAGAAAATAACAGAAAGAGAACCATGGAACATACCTCAACCATATGCAATAAGATAAACAAGCCAAAACATCTCAGATCTTCTTTATTCATAAAATAGAGAAACCTGCTACAATGAAGATGTCGATTTGGAATGCTCAACAGATGGCCAAGAAGATAGACAATAAGTAAGAGCTGCTACAAAATGCTCCCGCTAATACAAAAGATGCCTCCAAAGGCTGAATAAGAAATGAAGATCAATACAAGCAGATCTGAATGCCAAACTCTCCAACTGAAGAATGCCACGCTCCAATAGAAGGCTGAAACCCTCAATAACTCGGCCCTGCTGCCAAAAGTGTCCAATAACCCTAAGAAATATGCCAAATGATAGATCGGGTGATGGTAAGAACAAACCAGGTGCTCGAATCTCCAAGATCCCTCTCAATCTATGTAGATCTGAAATCCCCCTCTGAATGGTGCACCCCACTAGATGACTGAAGCCCTAGATAATTTGGCCCTGCTGAAGGAGGCCTCCAAATGCTATGAAACTCACCAAAAATATAGATCGGGACACTACAAGTCACTAGGTGAAGTCTCAGGGTCAGATCTGAAGTGTAAACCCTCCAAACGGACTAGATCTGGATCTCAAAAACACCCTCCTTCTCTTCAATTCGCCCCACTGCTCAAGAAATAATCTAAGCCATAAAACTATCTCAGAAAGCACTAGATCTGATGTCCAAGGCCCTGTAATGAATACCCAAGTGATAAAATCCTCAACGGCCTTGCCAATCTCCTACAACGAATCTCTCTCCAAAGATGGTGTGCCCCCCTTGCTGGAAACCCCCAATGGTGCACCCTCCTCCTCTTCCTGTGCATGTGGTTGTGTAGAACCTCCTGCACTGATGTAGATCTAACTAGAATGGTGTGGGAGAGTATTGCATCTCCAAGACCAAGCTTGGGACAAGCTAGGTGGAATCTTTCACCACCGAATCGTCCTCTAGGGTTTGTTAAGTTAAAACCCTCAAAACCCCTAATGCTGGGCTCACTAGCTAGAAGCCAGAAATCAAAATAAGATCATACGTGAATGCATGAGAAGAGGCCCTTGCCTTTCCTTTATACTTTTTGGCTCACCTTGTCCCTCCAAAGTGACTTTAATTTTATTAATATTTAATTAATTAATTAAATCACTTTAATTAATTAATTAACCTTTTTACCTTTGAAAAGCTCCTTATCTCTCCTTATGGCTTCCCTGGCCACNAGAGGTTCCTCCAAGTAATGTGCCCAAAATGACCTCTTCAATGAATTCCATTGACTTATAGCTCAAAATAGTCAAAATCATGGAAATCGTCGGAATGCAACGAAACCAAAGCCAACCTGTGCGGAATGGCTCATAATGATGGAATATGATCATCAATGCAAGACGGACCCCGCAATTCCTCTCAAATACCCCTATACTCGCTCTAACATCCATCTGGCTACTCTGGTCATCATAAATCTCTGCCCTGTGATGATGTCCCAAAGTGGGGACATTACAGTCCTCCCTGCTAGAAAATTGCTTGTCCTCAAGAAATAACCAAATCATCTCAAATAAAATACTAGGATCCCATGTCCACCTGTGGGTTGCATAGTAGAACCCATAAAAAGATGAACAATCACACATGCTGCCCCTTGGGTCCCATATCAAGTCATGAACTGCTAGCCCCTGGGACTCATAATCCTTAAATACACCATCTCTGTGAGTCTCCTATACCTGACACATGGCCTCATCCTAGAGTGAGTCCATCCTCCTAGTCTCTACCAAGATCCACATGGCCTCCATCAACTGCACATACTGATGCCAAAATGAGGTACTGCATGACCTCCATGAGACGCCCGCAAGCGGTGCGCTCCTCTCAATGCTGAAGCTCAATGGAAAGTTAGAATAACTTTCCCCTGCAATGGTCCACTCTCCCATGTCGGTCAATGAACTGCTCAATCCTGCAATCCCTGGGTCCCATGCTAACCTCTGTCAAAGAGCATCATGCCGACACTGCACTACTCTGACCACGATTGTTTGTCCCCTGCATACATACTGGATCCTCCTCACCTGGATCCTCAAGCTTAAATACCTGTGACCATTGAACCTACTGCCCATAAACTATATCAGCCTAGACACCTTTGTAGAAGAAGTACCTGTACAAACATATCCATGCCCTATCATGATGATCACGAGGGAGGAAAGGTCTTGCCCCATAGGAAAAGTACCTGCAGGCTCCCTCCAAACCAACCCGAGGTGGAGTGTGTGGCTCTCTGGTGCCGCTTGAGTCATCAAGTAGTGAGACATGCTACTAACCAAGTGTACTCCTGGATCCCATGGAAAACTTGGAAGTTTATCACTTCCAATCTCTACTAGATGCTCCTGTGCTAGTCTGATCACTGTCGGAAGCCCTCGGCGCTCATCTGTCATCTCCTGGTCTATGATGCTCACCATCACACACCAAGTCTCAACTGTCTGTCTAACACAGTCCACCTCTAACCTGTTGTATGCCATAAAAGTACTCATGTCATGTAGTCTCGACCTACTCACTCTCCATGCCCCCTACCATGGCCTATCCCTCCTCATGTTGTTGTCTATGATAAAAGTATCAGGACAGGCTAATAGAGACATTTGCAGCTGACTGTAGGGATGGAAGGCATCACAGGATTTGGTCAATCCCCAGGATTCGACCAGAAGCTCGTCCATCGGTATCCATGAAAGATTCTCTCTTGTGGTCNATCTACCATGCAACTGCTGAAATGATGACGATGATCTCCCACAACTATGTGTTGCTGCAGAGGAGTGAGGTCTCCATACTCCCCTGAGTGTGTCTCCTCCCTGCAAGAAACTATACCCCTTCGAATGCCACCATATATCTCGACATCTCTCTATGAGCTATCACTCATCATGGTATGCTCTAGCATACTCATGTCATCTCCCTCAAACTCATGCTGCATCATGGATCCTAGGCGTACGGCTGGATCAACCTCTATATGGAGATCAACCACTCTCGGAAGACAAATGGAAGTGTCATCCATCATTTGGTGCTCCCCTACTAGATCATCAACATCTCTTAGCAATGTGACTAAATGATAAATCTGAGTGTCCACTAGGACAGATGAAGTGAATCTCTGATGAATCTCCTCAAGAGACTCATCTAATCTAGACTCTTATTCTTGAGGGGTTGTCTGTGTGCCTCCCAAGAATCCTCGAGTGCTCCCCAATTCCTGAGTGAGTCGGACCATCTCCAACACTTGCTCCCTCAAGGCTCGGTAATACATCTCGCTCATCACCAGTAGGTAGTCCCTGTCTGTCAACAACTTTTGGAAGTCTGACCTCATCACAGACATTCTCTCTAAGAGAGTGTGAAAGTCACCTATGGAAAATGCCTCATCTAGGCTATCATGTGCCATGGATTCCCGCCAAAAACAATCATCCATCAGTGCCTGCATGTCATCAATGTGCCTGGCGGCTACCATGATCATAGCCTCACTGGCTCTCAACTGTGCTGCTAAGTGGTGTGGCTCCTGATCATGGTCATGCTGAGGTACCCCCTCATGCCTCTCACTACTAATGACATCACTAACAACACTCTCTGCAAAAGATAAAGTGTTGGACTGTTTGCTATCTACTGTGCCACTAGGTCTGCCCATACGTAACTGCACATCATCCTCAACTGCTAGCTCCCTATGAGTCATACTATATCTAGTGTGAGCAGCTATATCCTCTTGTGCACTCAACTTGCTACTATCATCTACGCCTGGATCCCATATAGCTGTGTCCAGACACATGCTATGGTCATCCTGACTGTTAAAGAGTGCATCCTCATCACTGCAGGCCGATTTTGGAAGTGCGTGCTCCATCAACCTGCCAACCTCTGCAATCTGCTCAACTAATGGAGTCTCTAATAACTGTGACTCAATATCCTCTAGTTGATCAATAGGTGCAAGGTCCCCTGTCTGTACTCCTTGTATCTCCTCCTGGATAGGTGGATCTACATGTCCATGGTGTGTAACCCTCACAATAGGCTCATCCATCACATTTGATGTGCCACTGATCTCCTCATGTGACGTGGCTATCATGGGTTTCTGAAAGGGTGAAAAATGTGTCATGACCCTCATAGGTAGCTAATCATATCTAAGTGCTAACACTTGTGACTCCTCACTAGTGTCACCACTCTGCTGAGGTGTAAGGTCATCAATGGTATGTGATATGTCTGTTGAGACACTAATGCTATCGTCCTGTCCATCCAGCTTCCTATCCACTACACAATGGTCATCATCCTCCTCAAGCGTGCAAGCATCACTAGCTCCTGTGAAAGATTCATCATCCTCCTCAAGCGTGCAAGCATCACTAGCCCCTGTGCAAGAGTCATCATCACTATCCTCTGAGGTAGAGTCACTATCAGTAGCCCATGTGCAAGAGTCACTGTCATCATCTGACTACTCAATGTTTGTCGTTCCATCCACACACACACCATCATCACTGTCATGGTGCGCCTCAATAGTGTGCTTCTTACCCTTACCCCTACACCTATGTTCTGGTTCCTAAGGCACCTTGCAACTATAGCAAAGCTGCGTGCTCCTAAGGGGTGTGGGGTTTCTAATGGGCGTGGGGTTACCCCAAAGGGCTGCTCTAATTTCCTCCCTCTTCTTGAGCAAACATGCAATCTTCTTCTTGTTCCAACTAGGATTTTTATAGGATAGGAACCATTGGAATGCTATGATCCCTTTGAAATTATTGAGGGTTTCATATTCCCTCTCACACTCCTCAATCCTGTTAACAATCTCCATTTCCTTCCAAAAATCCATTTATCCCTATGAAATACCCCTTAGGTTTGCAGGATTTAAGCTCTGATACCACTGTAATGATCCCAAGCCATTATGCAAGGATCATCACTATTTTGGTGTCTTTTTAAAAAAAAAATCCAGTTGTGGTATTTCGTCAAACAGTTTCCTGATCTATTTGTTTAGATGTGTTTATATGTGTGTATGCAGAAAATAACAGAAAGAGAACCATGGAACATACCTCAACCATATGCAATAAGATAGACAAGCCAAAACATCTCAAATCTTCTTTATTCATAAAATAGAGAAACCTGCTACAATGAAGATGCCGATCTAGAATGCTCAACAGACTGCCAAGAAGATAGACAATAGATAAGAGCTGCTACAAAATGCTCCCACTAATACAAAAGAAGCCTCCAAAGGCTAAATAAGAAATCAAGATCAATACAAGAAGATCTGAATGCCAAACTCTCCAACTGAAGAATGCCACGCTCCAATAGAAGGCTGAAACCCTCAATAACTCGACCCTGCTGCCAAAAGTGTCCAATCACCCTAAGAAATATGCCAATTGATAGATCGGGTGATGGTAAGAACAACCCAGGTGCCCGAATCTCTAAGATCCCTCTCAATCTCTGTAGATCTGAAATCCCCCTCTAAATGGTGCACCCCACTAGATGACTGAAGCCCTAGATAATTCGGCCCTGCTGAAGGAGGCCTCCAAATTCTCTGAAACTCTCCAGAAATATAGATCGGAACACTGCAAGTCACTAGGTGAAGTCTCATGGTCAGATATGAAGTCTAACCCCTCCAAACGGACTAGATCTGGATCTCAAAAACACCCTCCTTCTCTTCAATTCGCCCCACTACTCAAGAAATAATTTGAGCCATACAACTATCTCAGAAAGCACTAGATCTGATGTCCAAGGCCCTGTAATGAAAACCCAAGTGATAGAATCCTTAGCGGCCCTGCCAATCTCCTACAGTGAATCTCTCTCCAAAGATGGTGCGGCCCCCTTGCTGGAAACCCCCAATGGTGCACCCTCCTCCTCTTCCTATGCCTGTGGCTATGTAGAACCTCCTACACTGATGTAGATCTGACTAGAATGGAGTGGGAGAGTACTACATCTCTAAGACCAAGCTTGGGACAAGCTAGGTGGAATCTTTCACCACTGAATCGTCCTCTAGGGTTTGTTAAGTCAAAACCCTCAAAACCCCCAATGTTGGGCTCACTAGCTAGAAGCCAGAAATCAAAATAAGATCATACATGAATGCATGAGAAGAGGCCCTTGCCTTTCCTTTATAATTTTTGGCTCACCTTNTGTGGCTTCCCTGGCCACTGAAAGTCACTTCTAGCCATCCCATACTGTAGTGTTGCTCCTCTTGATTCCAATGAGCTATTACACTAAGAGGTTCCTCCAAGTAATGTGCCCAAAATGACCTCTTCAGTGAATTCCATTGACTTATAGCTCAAAATAGTCAAAATCATGGAAATCATCGGAATGAAACGAAACCAAAGCCAACCTATGTGGAATGGCTCATAATGATGGAATATGATCATCAATGCAAGCTGGAACCCACAATGCCTCTCAAATACCCCTATACTCGCTCTAGCATCCATCTAGCTACTCTGGTCATCATAAATCTTTGCCCTGTGATGATGTCCCAAAGTGGGGACATTACAGTGACCCACTGCTGAGCGTGATGAGAAACGTGTTCTAAGACTGGGAGGTTCATGGAAGGTCTACACGCAATTGGTGGTAATCTATTAAAGATAAGTACCAATTCTTTGTTCGTTGTATGTTGTGTATTTGCAATTGCATTATAATTAATGAGTAATGTATGTATATATATGTTGCATGTCTGTGTTAATGTTGCTTCCACATGAACAGGTGTATGAGTAGAGTATTAACATCTATTTAATTACATTAGATAGTTATATATTTATATATGTGAACACCAGATGTTATCTCTATTTTCCAGTTTAAGTTTTATATGTGATTATTCCGAAAAGATACTCAATGGCATGGCCTAGCCTGTTGTTTAAGGAAGGGAATGTCATAGAAATGGTATCAGAGAAGTAAAGGAAAATTTAAGGTAGATTCAGTGCCGTTACCAGACACGGGTCGCCGGCCAGGGGACATTACAAATTGGTATCAGAGCCAAGGTTTCAACACTAAGCCTGGATGGGCCATGTTAGTGGTTAGAGAAATAAGATTTCAGAGGGAATTGTTGTCGAAAGGTACAAAATTGAATTGCAGAGCATTTCATAATGCTAACAGAATACCTTGGCCATGTTATGAAGCTCAAGAGGTATAACGGTTTATGGAATGGTAGTAGAGGAAAGAGACTACAATAATTGTGGGTTTGGAACCGCAAGGTTTGAAGTTGGGCTATAAGATCTGCACAGGGGAAAGAACAATGTTTTTCATCCGCCAAATCTAGAAAGAGATGCATGAGGGTTAACCTAGAAGTCCTTCAGACTTCACGACTTCGACGAAGTTATGTGTTAATAAGAAAAAGAGGGGTCAAAGCCCAAAGTTTCGAAGTTTCGGAGGGGATCTACATCGTAGATCCGGGAGAAGCATTAACATTAGATCAAGCCAAGAGTAGAAGGTAAGGCATGTGGTAAAAAGTGGATCTTAGCCATCAGATCTATGCACAAGTGGTTGTGAGCCGTGGATCTCACAGCCATTCGAAATTCGACATTCGGGTGAAACGGGATGTGCTAAGATGAATCCTTCTGAAGTCTCAAAGCCTGAAGTCTTGAAGTGACGTGGCCTTTTGAAGTCACTAAGGATGACATGGACACATGAGATGTGTGCCACGTGTTAGTGAGTTAATAACCTTTGTAAGATATAAATGCAGTTAGAATGTGACACAAGGTAGTTAAACTTGGTGAAGAAGTTAGCTGGATCGGGCCCGCATTAACTTTGATCACGATCTATAAACATCAATGGCTAGGTGACATTGTGGAGATCGAATATGTGTGACAGATAATTCTACAAGGTGGTTTTGCAATCCAAACCACGGTTTCCCAGAAGGGGTACATTTGATCCTCGGGACAATTGCAGAACGATCAATGGGTTACTCCAAAACCGCCGACCCATGTCCCCAAAATTTGAAAAGTATAATGTTTAATGTGACTTTTCGGTATCTTTTAGTTCAAGCACGGAAACCATGGGCCCCAGTTGATGCGTGGAGCCCGATTGTGAAGTCCGGAGACTAGACACTCCAAAAGAAATGGCTCGTGATGGAATTGGAGGAGGAAACCCTCGAAGTTTCGTTACACCGAAGTAAAGTGACACGATGACATTACTGAGGTGACGTGGAAGTATGCGGAGACTCATAGTTCGAGAATTTTGGGTTGAGCAAAGGTGGAATCATCTGAAGTCTCGGAACCCTGAAGCCTAGAGTTCCATAGTGAGTATCATTCGTTGGATGCTGGGAGACGTGGGTTGTTGATCCAACGTACTTCATGAGTTTGCCAATACAGCAGTCCGAGAGATTTGTTGTGATGTGCTTTGAAATCTGTCGAAGCCCAGAGCCAAAGTTTCAGTGTTTTGAATAAGCGCCCAAATCATAAGAGTTGGATCACAGTCGTGGTCACATGCGACGAAGGGCTGAAGAAAAGGGGCTAGTGCCCGAAATGTGTTGCAGAACAGAACTGGGCTTAGAGATTGAAGCCGGAGGGGTTCTTGATCGACCAAGACTTGCAGAAAATGGAATATGATATTGTTTTTATTGAATCAGATTGGTTTATTCCCAAAAATCATTAAAGACTGATAGCCTGACAAAAATCTAGTTGACTACACATTTTTGTAGAGTTAACAATTGACAGGTCAAGACGAGTTGTTGCATAGTATAGAGAATGGAGGAGACACATGATGCTTACAGTTCAGAGGATGAAGTTAGAGGAATGGATGTCCATTTGGGAGTTGAAGGGTCTAACTCCAATGGGCATGGAGAAGATATAGATAAAGAAGAGAACATGAAGGAAATCATTAAAAATTTGCAGAATGATGTACAGACCCACTGAGCAGATAACAAAAATCTCATGAAAGTTAGGGATCAACAGGGATAATTCAACGTGAGGTTGATGTAGAGACTAGGAAGAATATAAAATAAATTGGATAAGGAGAGTGGCTCGAGCAAAACAGGAAGTCCCAGAAGAATAAGAAGTATTAGTCGTCATCACGAACACTCCCCGAGGCATTCCAATAAGAGAGCACATAGCAGCTCAAGTCCATCCCCTATCAGGAAGCATAGGAGATATGAAGTGGATGAACTAAAAGGAGAAATGAATAAAATCAAACCTCCTACTTTTGATGGAGAGCACAAGAAAGATGAAGATGTTTAGGCATGGTTGTTGGGCATGTGGAAATATTTCCAACTGCAGAACTATTCTTCTCATGCAGAGGGAAGGATTGCCATCTACCAACTAAAAGGAAAGGAATCCATATGGTGAGACCATCTTTTGGAAGTATAGCATGTCAAAGAGAAGAATGTTACGTGGAGGGAATTCAAGAGACATTTTGAAAAGAAGTACTTAACTAGGAGGTATTATGATGAGAAAATGAAATATTTCTTTGAACTCAAGCTAGGAAGCATGTCCATTTACGAGTATGAAAGAAGATTATTGGAGTTGCTGAAGTATGTTCCCTTCATCAAGGATGAGACAATTAAGATTCAAAGGTATCTGAGTGGGCTGCCATCTATCATCAGTGACAAGATCTAGTATGATGATCCTAAAACTATGGAAGAAACCATAAGGAGAGAAAAATGCTTATATGATCAGCAAAAAGAGAAGCCTATTTTCCAAAAATATTGGGAAGACAAGAAGAAGTTTAAGAGGGAACAGGGGAAGAAGGGAAA
>JASDQU010202621.1:3736-18431 GCA_032191745.1 Picea mariana | reverse complement strand
TATATATATATATAGTTTATATAATATATATTAATTATATATTTTATTTATTTCTTTAATTTTGTTTTATAAAATTTAATATTTAAATTAGTTTTTAAAGGATTTTAATGTATTTTTTTTTTAATAATTTTGTATTAAAAAAATTATTTTAGGATTTTTAATTTAAGTTTTTATATATCTTTTATTTTTTGTGTTTTTTAAATTTTTAAAAGTGTTTTTCGTCATAAATTTAATTTTTTACTTTTTATTTATTTTTATTTTTTCTTAGTTTTTATAAATAGTTTTAATTTTTTTTTTCTATTTGGTTTTTTAAGTTTTTATTTATTTATATAAATTTGTTTTTGATTTTGATTTTTTTTTATTATTTTTGATTGTTTTTTTTTTCTTAGTTTTCTTAGTTTTTAATTTATGAAAAGAAATTTTAATTATATTTGTTTTCTAAATATTCAAAAATAGTGTTATTTAAGTACAATTATTTTCTATGTATTGAAGTAACCATGAACAATGTATTAAAAATGATGTTTTTTAATACATTTTTAAAGTATGGAACATTAAATTAATTAAGGAGACACAATTACACGAAAAATCCTAATTTCAAAAAAGTAAATGGAAAACATATTTATAAGATTGAAAGGAGTATGAAAAATTGACTCAAAACATCGTTGAATAAAAAATAAAAAATAAAAAAAATTGAAAATTTTAAAAATACATGAAAAACAAGTGTTTAAAAAAATAATATGGAAACATTATGGATCGAATAACTTAAAATATTGAAAAACCATCTAAAAAGGGAGGGGGATGCTACCACCATTTTTAAAAACAAGGTAATAAACTTGACCCCCCCAAAACGAGAACTCTATAGAATTTTCGTTAAATTGGTAACTATGTTTATACAATAAATTGTATATAATTGAATTTAAAGTTACTTACAATGAGATGTATATAATTGGATTTAAAGTAACTGTATACCTATGGTTTATCTTTCATAAATGCAAAGAATGTGGGTCAATAAAAAAATCAACAAAAATTATCCATTTCATAAGTGCAAAGAATGTAGGTAAATAAAAAACCAACAAAAAGGATCCAATCCATTGTGGTAAGTTTAAATTTGGAGGTCCTTTGTTTATGTAGAAATAACACAGTGCTTATTTCTTTCCTTTCACAAGTACATATGACGTAGGTGAGTTAAAAACAATTAGAGAAGGTCCAATCCAGTGTGGTTGTTTATAGAGAAATAACACAGTGCTTATTTCTTTCCGTTCACAAGTACATATGACGTAGGTCAGTTAAAAACAATTAGAGAAGGTCCAATCCAGTGCGGTATAATAAGTATGGTTTATTATGCTAAAATTATAATTTCTTATTTTATTTTAATTAAGTTGTAAGGAATTTTTCATGTAATTGATCTCTTGATGTGACTTGTTAGACTAATTTTCTATCCAGATTCATTAGACAATCATAGACAATCATCATATTGCTTTGAACTAGTCTAAACATTTTACTTTTTGGCCTTTTTCTAGACATATTTTCCAACCAATTTTGCTCAAAATCCTATGAGAAATCATTGAAACTACATATTTGAGTGGTTGGATTTGTATACTCTGAGTTTCCTAGAAGATTTTCAGGATGCTAAATCTTTTTATATATTCAAAAATACAATTTAAATAATAGAAAATTGTGATTTTACCCAAATTTATATCATTACATTCTAGTAAAAAATGCCAAAAAATAAAACATTTAAACAATACCAAAAACAGACAATGACATATGCATATTTGTTTTTCAATGATTTTATGTAGAATGAACTAAAATAATCAAATTCTAGATATATGCAATAAATTCTATATAAACTCATGTCATTTATAAATATGTTAGTAACAATTTATAAATCTCACAATCGTTGTGGACTCATCTATAGTAATGTAAATGGGCAAAATTAAAATCTGTGTGTAGCATTCCTTTGATAGAGGCATATTTAAGACATATATAAATATATCCATCCCACCTTTACAATGGGATAAGTTGTGGATTAATTAATTTTTAAAATTTATTAAACTAAACAGATAATATAATATTTTTTAATTTTAATTAATTGAGAATTATAATAAAAAAACAAATAATTAAAAATAAAAAACTTTTTGTATTGATTTGGATTTCAAATTTTAGAAATTCCATATTGTGTTTTTTTTGGTTTTAGTATTTAAATTATTCAATGTTGTTATTATTTACATTTAATTTTAAATTTATTAGTAAAAACAAGTGTTGCATGGCAACGTAGTTCTTGTTGGGTTGAATTGGGAATAAATGTAGAGGTATGGAGGCTCGAAGTAACCATGAGACGTTGATCTTGAAAGAGAGTTGGAACTGTTGATCCCCATAGTATACCCAAAATTTTCCGATTTGATGGAGATTTGGCATGAGGTAAGTTGATATATTCTTTGATTGGGATTTCCTTCGCCAGTTTTATCGAATTTCTGTCAGCATATGCGACATGAAATGACATATTCCTCAACATTTAATGTAAGAGGTTCTTAATAATAGGGGTTGCTCTACAATATCGTAGTTTGAGCTCCCAATTCTGATTTGAAAGTACCGAAATGGCAGGGTTGACGAGGTGGGTTTTAATGGCTTTAATGATTGTCCAGTTATTTTTCATTGGCATGACGTGGACTGACCAATTCAATGGAAGGGTCTTGTGCGATGTGTGTTTTTTTATAGTGCTTCTAAGATGTAACTTTAAGTGAAGTTTATGATAATATAATACATAGGTAGTATCTAGTTAGCTGAGCCGTAAATTTAATTTTAAGTGATGTAGAAATGATTGACAAAATTGTTAAAATAAAGCAAGGTATGAAATACACTCATTTGCGGTAGTAGAAAAAATGAATATGTGCCCTTGAAAGATGATTAAGAATGCAACAATTTACACATATCAAAGGTCTTGTTTTTACTCACAGTAAGAACAAAGGAAAAAACCATAACTGAATGGACTTTTGATGTATTAAGATCACAATAGATGTATTACTAAATTTTAAGTATTCAATCTTGAAGAAGTATAGAAGGAAGCTAATATGAAGATGAAATGGAAACATAGGGAAAACATATAACTCAAATTAAAGGAGACTTAGAATTTTGGTCTTCTCTTGTATTAATATTCGATAACTTCTGTGTTTTACATTCAGCTAGAAGAAGCTTGGAAAATATGTAAGATCTATGTATTTAAACAAAAAAATTTCTTAACTAGAAGTAGTTAGACTTTCCACAATATCTGCTCTAAATATAGAATACAATCCAAATTGAAAAACATAAGGCATATTTTGCTGAGTTATGGTTTGATGTGTTGGAACTTCATAAGCTCCTTTATTTTCTCCCGAATGTGCTTGTTTTCGTTTGTTCATTAAACTGGGTACACATTTCCATCAATGCTATGAAAAATCTCGAAGGTTCAATGTTCTTGTTCAATTCGAAGTAAAATACCTTCTTGTGTACTAGTGGTAGCTTCTCTTGGATCTTCATTACTGCCTGAGATGTAATTTGGTGTTGCAAACTAGGTTTTACCAACAACTCGTTGACCTTGAGCAAATCAATCTGGTTCATCTGTGGGATGATAGATTGTATACTTTCCTTATTCTTCCAGGAGCTTTCTTTATTCTTTTCTATGTCAATTTTCTCGAGTGTCTCAGAGATATCATTACCTTTGACTTCAACCAATTCCGTCTCTACAACAGACATGGTATTCAGACAAGCCTCCTTTGCCTCCCTAACAATCTTCTTGCTTTCTTCTAGGTTCGTCTCCCAAACTTTCAAGGCCATTTCACTTTTCACCTGTTCATATTGTGAAAAATGGGCGAGACCAGGAATATTGGCTTTCTTCCTACATACAATGAATTCATGAAATTTGGATTTGGCCATACATGCATCATTTTCTTTCTCATAAATAATTTTCAGAGAATTATTTATTGCCTTATAGTATTTCTGAATAGTATCCATTTTTTGATATAGATCATGTTGGACAACTTCCAACTTTTCATTTAATTTCAGATGCTTGTTTTTGGAATGCAGTATTATCTGTATTTGTCTTTTCCATTGAAGTTATTCTTCTCTGCAACTGTTGTATTGAACTATCTTTCCGAGTAATCATGGAATTACTAATCTGTAAATTCTAGAGAATCATCTCTAGTTTTTCTTGTAGCTTCTTCATTTGCTGTTGATAAGCCAACCCGATTTGATCTATGTCATAATTCATTCTTCTCCTGATAACCTGTTATGTTCTTTTCATTTCATTCTTTAATCGTTCAACCAAGAGAGATTTTTCTTGGAGTTGCTTTGTAAGATTTCCAACTAACCATTGGTTGGAAGTGACAAAGGCTCCTAGTAAATCCACAACCTCTTTGGCAAATTTAGGGTCATTTTTTTCATGTCCATTATATACTATTATGTGTCTCTTGGTGGTCACTCCTTCCTTCTGGTTAGATTATTTTCTGATGATAGATTTTCTTTTCTTATTGAAAAATAAACTTGATGGGGGAATATATTTAGGCAAGATGGGAGTGAGTTCATCTAGATGGATGACTTCAGAACTGTGAACCTCAAAACTGGTTGATAAAGGAGTTACCGAGGGAATAGGAGAAATAAGCGCATTAAACTTTTCTAGACTAGTAACACTGGGAGTAACAGTGGTAGTAATTGGTGATGAAGGGGGAAAAGCATGACCATGTTTCATGAAGGATTCAAGGTAAGCTAATAACTATTGATCATTTATGCCTGGCATTGATGCTTTAAATAGTGCATCTGTATTGTTCAATACTTCTTCAGTTTTGTCCTCAGTGGAGCTATTTGGATGGGGTTCTGTGGATGTTGTTTCATGTGAAGATGGAATGGGATTTGACTCTCTTTGCAAAATATTAGACAAGTTGTTCCTTCTGTGCTTTTGAAAGATGAGGAAACTAGCCTGTTGGTCTAGAGGCAGAGTCTGAAATCTATTTTCGACTTCTTCATAGGATCTAGCTCCTCAAAAAACATTGTCACAAGGGGAGTCTTTGTGAATATATCTTTTCATGTTGAACTGGGCCAAATGATTCTCTACCATCCTATGAAGATCACGTCTTTTGAATTCAATGTCAACTAATTTGACATTTTCCAAGGTTGCATCCTCAACTTTTGAATGACCAAAATCTAACAATGTAAACATGCCAACCTGTATGGGAAAAGTTGGCCATACCTTTTTTTGAGCCACTTTCAAGTCTTTGGCAATTCCTCCTACCACTGTTTGGTATGCCACTTCTCTGCGGACCAACCTATTAGGCAAGAATTTTGGAAGGGCATGGGGAGAAATGAAGCAACCGAACACTCTGATGAAGAGAAGTTCTGTTTAATGTACCAATATGAAATTGTGCCTAATTTCCCCATAATGTGCTCTGAAATCCTGGGCAGAGGGTGACCACAGATAGCTACATGAATGGGTACCACTACATTGTGACAGATCTCATAAAATAAATCTTTAGCATTTTTCTCCCATAGTTTGGAGTGGTAGAAATGTATAGGCTCGAAACTAGCCGGGGTCTAGCTCCAGTTCATCATGGGAAATGGAGTCATGAAGCAAATGGCATCTGTGATGTAGGCAAACATGTAAAAATGACCATGTTTCCCTCTTGATTTCAACGATTTTTACTCGCAAACCTCCCAAATGGGCACCAATNACTATGAACCAAGATCACATTGACCTGACAATGTTCTAACATTACTAGTTCTGGAAAAGACTCTCAACGTTTAACTTAGTGGAGTTTGAACAATGCCAAATTTGCAATATTATTGAAAATTCCTGATGGTTCTATTCAGAGGATAAAGCCATTTTGACGCCTCAAAGGATGGACCTGATTTATTCATAATTGGGTACTTTGTATGAGGTATTTCCTCATGCTTCTCATTCCTAGACTCAACAATCTTATGCACCTCCAGTTGGCTTTTTCATGGTACTACAAAACTTTATTCATATCTTGATTGGGTAACATGGATAAAGACATATCATATTGTTTCGTTTCTTGTCAATGCATGATATGAATTTTTGTTTTTGGTTCAACTGATGTGAAGTATGGCATTGTCCTCATTTAAGGTAAATTTTCTATGGACGTGGAAGTCACGTAGCATGTAGACAATGTTTTCCTTTTTTTGTAAGTATATTTCATATGGAAACTCAGTCATCCCAGGAAGCACATGTTGTAATAGAGGCTGTCTAATTGTACAATGTACAATTGTGTTGCCGAGGGTTCAGATGACAACCTTGAGGCAATTATTATATATGTAAGGGCATGCTGTACCACATTGTAGACAATCAATTGTTCCATCATTTATGAACACAGAGACAAAACCAGGAGAATTTCATTTGGCACATACAGGCTCGAGGGGGGTCGAGTAGGTATTTTTTGCAACCAAAACACCCTCAACCTGCGCACATGAGCATAGTAGTTAATATATTGAACAATATAATATATATGTGTACAACAAAAAAGATGCAAAAAATTGTTTAAGGAAATTGTTTTGTGCAAATTGTGGGTGGAAGTGTATATGTATATGTACAATAGTTGTGGAGCTAGTTAGTTTCTTGAGATCCTGTACTATGTCTGTTCGCAATTCTGTTACAAATGTTGCTTGGGTTGTGCAAAAGATCCTTTCTTTAACATCTCTTTTCTTAGTTATATTTTTGAACAACATAATTGGAAATTTCCCTTTATGCAATTGTTGTTCCATTGAAGAAAATAAATTTGCATAGGTATCGAACAATTTGAAATATTCTAAGTTGTAAAGTTTGGGGAAAACCCTCCCAGTTTTGGTGTTGGATTTTCGTTAAACACTTTGCATACTACTGTAGGTGAATTTATATGGACAACGGTATTGTTTCTTGTTTGATGGTTGATTTGTTAATGGGTTTTGACTCCTTATACCTCCCAGATGAAGAGCATAATGTATTGTTTTGATTTTTAAATAAACCCATAAAATAATGAAGAATACAATCACATTTAAATGAAAAAATTCATTGAATATCGACTGTTCTTTATTAAATAATTATAGCTGAGTCAATATCAATCAAACTAGATAGGAATACCTCTCTACAATGGTGAGTTTGTCTGCTATGGGAAGATGGATTCCACGCAGCTCTTACAGTCACAAGAAGCTGCCCAAAACTGTCCCCACGAGCTCATAGGAAGGGCGATTCAGGTACAGATTGTTTGCTGTTTGTCTTGAGGGAGATGACAACCCCAGCGCAAAGGAAGACCTCCTCTCTGTAATGTAGTGTTCAGCCACAAGGGAATGGTCGACTAGCAGCCACCAAGCACTTGTCTTCCACACAACCACAAGAAACACACAGTCCCTTTAGAGGAGACACGACCAGCAAGGAGAAACGCGGCCTTTGGGAAGAGACACACAGCCAACACCAAAGAGAATCGACCAGCAACAAGAGAAGTCAACCAACAGCCCTTTGCTTGGCACCCCACGCAACAATGAAAGAACACGCGGCCTGTGGAAGAGAGAAACGACCAGAACCAAGGCAACATGCAGCCACAATGGGAGAATGCGCCCAACACAAAGGGAACACCCAATCTGTCCACACGTGCCACAGAAAACTTCTCCTCTTCTCCCCAACTGATAATGAAATCTACCTCGGACAAATATCCTTGGATCACAATGCTAACTATCCACAAATGAAAAACCTGAATGGCCTCTCCGATCTTCAACTAGGAAGGTATTGTTTCAACCTCGAAACCGAATTTTCTCTCCAAGGGTTTCGAAACCCTCATCTCAAGCTCGCAAGCTTCTCCAAAACAATTTTATCAAAAATGATTAGTCAATAATGCCTTTTCCACCTTCAATCGTCCTTTTATTCATTCGCTTTTCTTTTTCTCCATTAAAATATTCATTTAATTAAAAAATGGAGAGAAATACCCTCAAAGAGGGGTTTAATATTAATAAATTCACTTTTCCTAAGTTTTCACTTTATAATTCGAAAGTGACTTTACCAATATCGTTTCCCTGACTCATCCGTCTAATGGTTTACGGGAAACTGTATAAACCATCATGGTATCCCGACTGCCTAGGAAAAACGAGACATTACACAATTATAGTTGCACCATGGAATAGTTTAATAGTTGTGTAAGATGTCTGAGATATATGAGAATGTGAAATCAAAGGACAAAAATGGGTATGGAAAACAATACCATTGCCTTGCCATTTTTCGAGTTTCCATATTTTATATGGAGAATGTGTTGCGAGCCAACTTTTATTGCAAATGTGACAGCTGCACCAATGGTTCCAATTGGGTAAATTTCGTTGTTCTCTGCAAATTGGCTGATTTTTGAGTCCGGTACGAAATGATATTCTGAAAAGACTGCAGGAAATTTTTCCACAACACTTGTTTCATTGAGCGATATAATTTGATCACAATCATCACAGTCATATACTATTTTCGGTAATATATTGAAATTTGTAATGGATATCCCATTACCTGGAAAGATCTTTTCTGCATGTTTCTGGACAAGTTGTGTAGGGATAGTCAGTGTAATTGTCATCATGGCTTCGTTGTCTTTCATGTATGCATGCATAATGCATCTACTTTTGTTTTCCTTGTCCAAGTAGGTGCTATACACGACCATTATGTCTCCGACGAACAATTGTCCAATTCAACGGCTGTTCAATCCTTCTATTGATAGTATATTGGGTGGTATAAGTTTAGACCTGGTGACATTTTTTGAATAGGAAAAGTAATGTGAATGGAAGTATGTATCTTTTATTTTTTATTTTTATTGCATCAATGTACAAGTAGCTACACAATTTGGATAAAGTATGAAGGTTAAAGTTTTGTAACCATGCCTCTTAGTCTCTGGACCTTGCACTAAGTTGGGTTTTTCACTTGTACTCGTCGATATTTCTCGTGAAATAAAAAAACATGTGTTGTAGATGAAATCAACATATTTACCATGGCATAGATGAATAAATAACTGAGGATATTTGTTTCCTAAACATAGAAAGAGCATAATTTATGAATCTTTACCTTTGGCCTTGTCATCGTGTTGATGTTTGCGATGATTGACTACTCATGCCCATTTCACCTGTCCAACTTTTTCTGATGCAAACATGTGTACATCGAACATGACAACAACTAAATAAGCATATGCATTGTATATTGTTCATAATTTATATGGATGTACATTAAGCACCTGCACCGTGTTTGATTTACTATCATTGTTGGTATACCTTTTGGAAGATTATACTTCAACTTCCTCTGTTGTGGCACATAAGACTTCATCCTCTTGTTCAATTAGTCTATTTTTTTTTTCAATGTAGTAATGTAGAGAATACAATGGACATGAAGGTAAGTTGTTATGTAGGAACACATGTAAAAGGATTAAATACAATTTTATTTATTTCAATGTAGCAACACATAAAATACAATTAACATGAAGATAAGTCAATATGTAGGAAGATCTGTAGTATCTACATATAAAAAAATGAGGTGCAAATAAGTAGAATAAATATACATACAATAAATGAAATACAAAGCAATGGAGTATGGAATAAGGGTAGAAGCATGCACCTTCATATGTCTTCTTCTACATTTATGGTTAAGAGTCTTTCATCTTGTCTAGTTATTTTGTTTATTTCAATGTGGGAATGTACAAAATACAATGAACATGAATGTAAGTTGGTATGTAAGGAAAAAAAAACAATATGTAAATATAGTAAATGAGAATCAAAGGAATAGAGTAACAAATAAAGTTAGAAGCATGCGCCTTTTTTTTTCTTGATCCATGTTTGTGGTTATATAGAATCCTTTCTGTCCAAAATCTATTACAAACCAGAAAATATTAAGAAGTTGGATGATCCTAGCTGAATAATTTGGTTTTGTGCAACAAAGTATCCAGATATGCTTTGCGACATGGAAATATGATTTTGTAATATGCTTGATGTGTATTTCATAATTCAAGTACGATACAAATTGTATCATGATCAGACCAGTATGTGTCTAAGATAAAGAGAGTGTATTGTGAAATAGGCACATTTGACCATACATGGTCAATAAATGTGTTTTGTATGTGGTTTAGCTTATCCAAAAGAAATTGGAGACTGTAATTGCACATGTAGTTTTCCAATTCTGTTGTTCTGGCATTATTTTATAGCATGTCAACATTGAAGTCTCCTAGAATGATAATGGTTTCGTTCAGATGTAAATGTTGTAATGCATTTGAAACAATATCCAATATGTTGGGCAATGTTGCATGTAGATCAGCATAGAGATTCAATATTGCAATTTCTGATTCACGAAAGATTACTCTTGCTAGCACCATCTCAACATTTTTTTCTTCGAAATGCATATGCTCCAAAATTGTTACATGTTTTTTCACTAATATCATCACTCCATGTGTAATGTAACTTGATATGCAATTGTGATTTGGAAATTGCTTGTTTTGCATGCATAATGTCATGCATGTTTCCTGCAAGACAAAATATCATATTTCATTGTGTCATAGTCATTGAGTATATCATTCATATGTGCATGTAGGTTGCATGTGTTAAGTGAGAGAATTGATACAAATGAGTTTGTTTGTATGGATTGGTAATCATATTGTAGATGCCATTTTGCACTAGTCCGAAGGCGTTGCATCTCAGTATCGAATTTATGTTTGACTTTGAAGTTATCTTTTGTAAGAGCGCTTAGCAAATACAATGAGTCTATGCTTTTGACATGGGACAAAGCCGTGTATACAAGTCCATGTATTTGTATTCCAGCAGGGTCGAACACAACAATATCAAGTGTTAGCCCTTGTGATCTATGGACTATACGTGCACTTGCAATTTTAATTGGAAACTGTTTTCGAATATTCAGTTGACTTGTCTTTTCCAATTTTGATATTGGTTTTGATATTCGTAATATAGGTGTCCAATCACGCAAAGTGTCTGAATCATATAGATAAGCTAACTTGTTTGCTTGTTGGTGGCCAATATGCAGGTCATGGAACTTAATCCAGAGGACATTAACTCTTTTTTTTTGGTATAATATTTGAGTATTCCATCTGAACCATTCACCAAGCCATCTTGTGAATCATAGTTGCAGGAATATATTTCAACTAGCATGTTTAATTTCAGGACAATTTGCAAAGTCAAAGTGGTTGTATATTGATGAACTGGTACATTGCCATGGTTGTCTTCTTCAAGGTCAATTGAATTGATGATGATATCATTTCTAGGCATGAGCGATAACATGTAATTGTTATGCATTGCAACATCCTTATTCTTGTAGAATGTGTAAGGGAAGGTTGGGTCTGTTGGTGCAGGTCACGTGCAACTTGAATTGACATATGTTAAGTCATCACATGTTTGGTTGTTTGTCCACATTCTATTCAGAATTGAAATAAATGTTTCATTTGTCTGGAGCATTGTAGTATGTAATTCAAAGCATTTTATGTTGTCTTTCCAAAAGTGATGCGTCACTGTTTGTAAATTGATCGTAGGTTGTTCAAATATCAAAGAATCTTGTATGGGTTGCACCTGGTAAAGATCCCCACAAAATATCATTTCAATGTCCCCAAAGTATTTGGTGTGCACATGTTTTATCTTTCTCGATCGATTGTCAATGGAATATAAGAAGCAAATTCCAATCAAGGATGCCTCATCTATGAAGAAAATTAGTAGTTCATCATAAAGCTTAGATAAGGTATCTAACATTTCCTTGCTGAGTGGAAGAAAATGTGACTTGTTAAAAAGCATTAACAATGCGGAGTGGACTGTTGTTCCACCTGCATTATATGCAACTTTTCCTATATATGCAACTATTAGTCCCTTTGGTTTCATAGGGTCACTCGAACTATTTGAATCATATATTCATATAAGAATTCAGAATAGTTCTTTCACTATGAATGTCTTTCCTATTCCTGCCCCGCATGTAAGGAACATGTGCACAAAAGTGTGCATGTTTAAGCGTTTTTTCATTGCAATGTCCTTTACGATTGTTTGTTGTTCTCGATTCAACCATCGTATAACTCTGTGGTATTCTTCATTTTCAAAAAATAAAGGATGTTTTGTGACTTTAAACCCAAGATTGATACATTTTTCAATGGTGGCTGCTCGAGGACAAGGAAAATCTGCTTTCAATTCATATGAATCACAAAGAGTTATAGTTGTTTTATGCTTTGTTAATGTCTCATCAATATTGTTAGGGTTTTCTAGTTCATCAAGTGCACTTTCTAAATCACCCCATGTTGGGTTGACATTGTATGTAAATCTAGCCTCATTGGTTTGTACTGTAGTCTCATAAGCAATGTATGCAACTTCCCATGCAGGGAAGTTATGTTTTAATGTGTTTTCATTTTGATCAAATGGAACGTACAACAATAGTTTCTCTCTATAGAATTTTTCATGGTTGATGTGTTTGTTGTATTTGAAAAAGCGTATTACATTTTTTTTTTGATACATGTGTACCATTTTTTTTGTAATGCGATACGAATTCTGCAAGGCAGATATGCTTAATAGGAGGTGGATGCTGGAGGTAGTAATCGATAATAGAGTGAGATATCACATACTTTGAATTATCAGGCTCTTGTTGAGCAAAGATGGTGGTTTAAGCACGAATGTGCATGTGTCAAGTGGATATGTGTTTATGAAGACACATTTCCTTGAACTATAGTTCAGAGGAAGGGAAAGTGCGATGTGGACTACTTGTTGAGAAGTTTGGGTTGTTGGTGATAACCTGGGAAAAAGGGGCCTGGAGTTTGACTGGCACCAGGTTGCCAAGAAAAGTTCGGCTGCTGGCCTAGGCTCTGGTAAAAACCATGGCCATGGCCAGCGTATGGATTTTGCGTGTGAGGGGACATCGTCGAATGATTTCCAAAATAGGACATAGATGGTTGGGCATGCATTACATTCGAAGGAATTCGGGAAGGATTTCCCCATGTCGGTCCTATGGGGATAGGCATAATTCTTTGTCTGGGGTTCCATTGATTGTGAAAAGAATTACCCAAGATCAACATTCCTAACAAGGGAACGGATCCCTGCCAAGAATTCCAAGGCCCTAATGCAGAAGAATTTACTGGGTGTGCGCCCTGTGCAAAAATAGTACCCTGCATAGGAATAGGTTGTTCAAAACTAGGGTTTCCCCCAGTTGGGAAAGTAGCGGATGAAAAGGCATTGTTACCAAACGTACTAAACAAAGAAAATCGTGTCGAACCCACCGACATATTATGCGAAGGTGGTCCTTGAATCCCCACTCCAAGTAAACTATGGTGTGCAGGTGGCCCGACAGATTGCTGATGCATGCCACCGAGTGAAGGGAACGAAGGAGGTATATGACCTCCCCCGTAAGGGAAAGTGTTAAAAGGAGAATGAGTTCCCCCCATGTGTCCTTGTAGAGGAGTATTAGAGCTCCCTACCCCCAGACCTGAAGTCTGTGAAGTGGAGTAGGAAAGTACAGGACTTGTACCTAAACTAGGCATCCCGTATGAGAACGGAGGGCCTGTCGCACTTGGTGTGAAAGGGGTTGTGGCCACTGCCAAAGATGGGATTAGACCACTGTGCAATGTAGAGGCGGTCGAGACCATGGTGGTTTGGACCGGTGACGCTGTGTTAGGAGGTGGAAACTCTCCTGTGGTGACAACCGTAGTGGGAATTGAAGAATTCCCAAAAGGAGTAACATCATTTGTTTCCATTGCTGCATGCGACATTGTCTGACACTCGTAAGGATGAATCGGTACGATGGTGGATGCCGAAAGATCAATGGTGGAGGTTTCAACCAGACCAAAATCTTTTTCTCCAAGGTCCAGAATGGTCGATTCCTCTGGATGTTGGTTGGGCACAATTTCTTGTGACCCGATCGCTTCAAAAGACCCTTGCTGGTCTAGCTTTCGCCTTAGTGGTGGCGGGGGTGGCTCCAGTGTAACCGGCGGTAGGAAAAGAAGCCTTCGTGACTGGCGAAGCTCGTGATCTTCCACTGTGTGAGAATATCAAAGAAACTCTAGGGCGTTCTAGTCGTTCAAAAACACCACACACTAAAAAAAAAGTCCCTATAAGATAAGACAGGCAAACACTAAATTAATTGGAAGAACAGTTACAACAACCAACACTAGAGCAACTTACCAGTGCAAGTGCAACTCAAACACGGAAGCACCCTCCAGTTATACTTTGAAAATCATGGCCCGATGTTTGTCCTAGGTATTGTGGTATACCCCTGCAGTCACCTGTGTATGTCCCTAAAAAACATAGGCAACTAGGTTACTAGCACGCGAACAGTCACCGGACGGGTATAGTCGAAATTCGGGTAGACCACAATGAGTAGGGTATTGAGCCCGAAATATGTCAAGGGTATTGAGAGAAAGTGGTCCGGAAGAAAACTAAGGACCTCGAATGGATTCGAGACCCACGAAGCTCCGTGGAAAATGTAATCGATGGAATCCCAAGACAAGCCCTCTATATGTGTTCTCCACTACGATTGGTCCAACTTTGGAGGGGTTATCTCTGCTACCTTTCTGCATGTGACCTCATGTTTATCCCCTGTGTTAGAGGGGGGTCCCGGATAACTTTCATGATATTGGACTTGGACACTCCCTAACTCAGACTCCATTGTTTGATTTTAATGGCCTTGAAGAGTTTCCTCTCCAACCTAATCCAAGGCCTTAATCCTGAACTAGTTGGTTAACCCTACAAACATAAA
>JASDQU010202618.1:0-12043 GCA_032191745.1 Picea mariana | reverse complement strand
GTCATTTTTTTAGGGTCCCTCTTGTTTCTTCCTGAGAGGATTTTTATTGCCTTCTCGGGGATCCCTGGGAAAAACATCTCGAGGTTTCATTTTTAGGCTTTTATCTTTTACCAGATGTTTTTACCTTCTGGGCCTTTATCCCCTTCTTCCCATGAGATAAGGTGAAACCCCACAAACAGATCATCCTAATGCCCAGACAAGGGGAATGGGATAGATGAGTGGGAGACAAGATGGAAAGGTATGATGGGAGCAGACGATGGCTCTTTAGAAACCCCCCAGTGGAAAACCAAAACCTATGGGTATAGGCTTGCTAGGGTGCCTGGTCAATCTCCCCAACCATGGTCAAATTGGTCAATGTAAGATCTAAGAAGTTGTTAGAAATAAAAGTAATTAGATGCATACATTTAAAGGTTACAATGATCAAAAGCGACACATACCATGATACCTGTACCAATTACCTCATGGAGCAAGAGTCTCCTTCGATACAAGACCAAACCAATGGTGATATATGTTGCTACTATTGACAAGATGAATTTGAGGAAGAAGAAAAGGATGGGCCCTCCAGGGCCATGCTCAAGTCATTCCTACTCTCGGTACTCCATGTCTAGGACCTGTGGGCCTCGAGACATGATCTCCTAGTTATCCCTAGAAATTGGGGATAACATCTAGCTCCAACACGGGGACATGTGAGCATCGTAGAGCGCATGAGAGCCTCAACATATCTAGCATAACCTGTAGACCTTCTCAACTTGATAGGGGCATCAGTAACAAAGATGGGGTGGTATTTCTACCCCGCATATATAGACATATATATATATATATATATAACTGAAATAAAACAATCAATATGCAGGTGTGGAAGCAAACTAACATGAAATGCAAATGGTATAATACATGAAGAATGCCTACTTACCTTCACTTACCTATGAATTTAGGTCCACCCACCTTGGTGGGGTTTAAGGAAGTGCTCGCTGATAGGTAATGGGCGCCTTCTTCCTTCCAAAGTGGACAAGTAGTATGAGTTATCAACTGATTCCATTCCAACTTTGAAGGGTCTGAGCCATGACTGTCTGCTTCCTTTTACATTAGTTGGCTCTCCTTTCTGAGTATCCCACATCCATACCATATCTCCCTCCTTATATTTTATGACTTTATATTTGGTCGTTCCCTGAACAACCCTGGTATATTGTACTAAGGGAGGTGGGTGGGCTTCTGCTGTAAAGACTTATTGTTGGGACGGGTGGATTTGTACGTCATCTTCATTTTTCTTTAATATCTTCACCGTCCCAACTTCTTTGTTCTTGAATTCATCTAGGAGTTGTTGGTATTCTTATTTCTTGGGCAATTCGATCTAATCAAAGTCTTCTTTCGTTGCAAAGGGCATGTCTTCTGGAGAATATTTCTGAAGAGTTTGTATCATATCGTTCTACCTTTTGTCATTATTTACAGGATCAACAATATCATGCACATGGTCCTGAGTTATTGGTACATTAAGTAGACGTCCCACCGTTCCATCTTTCAAAGCTAATCACAAAAAGGTGAGGTCCATGTCAAGGGAACCACCTATCATTGCACCAAGCCTCCTAGATAATAACATTCCCCACACGTTTGGGACAACAAACACCACAATGTTGATGTGGACTGTCTTTTCTGGATACTCCTTCAGGCATACTTCAACATTTTCAACCACCCCATGTGTGGGTATTGCTTTAGATTCGAAACCACACACATTCTTGTAAGGCATAGTGACCTTCAAACCCGCTTGTTGCATGAATTTAAGAGACATCATGTTGGAACCAACACCTGTATCTAGCATGCAATTATTGAGATTTTTGTTGCTCATTGTCAAAGTCATGAAGAAAGGAGGGTTCTCACCATATTGGACCCTGAAATGATCAGCTTGCAACATAGTAGGGGGATCCATAGGTTCATCTGATCCCGAAAAGAAAGCGTGAAATCATTCCTTGATGGATGGGATCTTGATTGCTTCTCTAAGGGGAACATTCACATGCACATTTGATAATGACCCTTCAAAGTCAAAACTTAGGTCAACCTTACCAGCCTTGGAAGTCTTGGGAAGAAGTATCTCCAAGGGCAGGGGCTTTGCCTGATCAACAGTAGGTTTTTTCAAGTTCTTCCTTCTATATACTTGAACTTCTTGTTTCTTTATATTTTCTCATGATTCCTGATCTAGGTTGTTTATTACCACCATCCTTGCTTCTATGGTTTCTTCCCTTACAGCTTCTTGATTTTCTATATCTGTGATATTTATCTGAGGGAAACCCATGAAGCAATCCATGTTGTTGACTTGTTGATGGCTAGAGTTATAAGCACATTCATTCTCCTAATGTGCTTCACTGCACTCTAGGCACCAAGGATTTTTATCAACAATGTTCATAGGGGCCAAGGTATATGGAACTTCGTGCTCATTCTTTGTCTTGTAAAATTGGTTCCCTTTCTGGAATTGTCCTTTGAACGGGGGCCTGGTTGCTTGGATCTGGGATTTTTCAAGTCTGACAATCTGGCTCATCATTTATTCTTGATTATTTATGATGCCATACATGGAGGCTTGTATCTTTTTGATACTGGTACATAGATTTGAAGTAGGCTCAACATTGTGTACTATTTTCTTCTTGGTGTCTATTCTCCCCCTTGGCTTAGCAAAAGGCTTAATTTTAGATGAAAGGAGGTTCCCTTCTATCTTGGTAGAAATCTCTTGGGCTTCTTTAATGGACTAGGGGTTTTTGTCTCTAAGAAGATACCATAGTTGGTCATTGAAAGATCTGGTGTAAATATGGACAAGGTAGTCATCTTTCGGGTGATGGATTGCATGTATCCTTTGTAGCAATGTTTTGAATCTAGTGTGAAACTCCCAAATGGACTCATTTTCATATTTCGCAAGGCTATTTAGTCGAGTGAGAAGGATATTAGGGTCTTCTTTGATACTCCATCTTTTGAGAAAGGCCTCTTCAAGTCTATCCATGGTTTTGATGCTTCTGTCAGGAAGGCTGAGGTACCAACGCCTTGAGGCATCATAGAGAGTAGCAAAGAACAACTTCATGACCAAATCTTCAGCATCATCACTGAATGAGTGAAGCTAAAAGAATGCCCAAAAGTTGTTCATATGCTCTTCGGCACTGATGGCATCAGTACTGGTGAATTTGGGCAACCACTTCTCATACTTGGGTGGCATTTTCCCAGGGTAGCCTGGTATGGATGACATGTCTAACGGTCTGAAAACGGTAGATTACCACTGCCTTTGAATGTTGGCTAGGTTTGTTGTAGCGGTCTGAGAGGTAGACATGATTGTTAAAAGAAGGCTCTTCTCGAAAAGTGATTTGAAAACAGGAGAGTTTAAGGGAGGCTTCCTTCTGAAAGAAAAAGGAGGATTGTTGAATCTCCTTCTATTTTGTGGAGTCGCCAGATAGTTTACTTCAAACAACCAAAGAAAAGGGGGAAAAACACCTTAGTGGAGTTGCAAAAGCTTGTAAGAAAAGGTGTTTGAGGCAAGGCTTACCGAAAATATTTGTCATTTGAGGAGAATTGACTCAATGTCACCGGAAACGGTTGCAAAATGTTATCGCACAGTTTGTAGCTAGGTCAAAAGGATAGAAGATAGAGGGAAAAATGGCATAATAGGAACCTACCCCACCAAATGTCACCACAATGGGGAGGTTCTTTCTATTCAGGGAGGTTATCCCAGGGGAGACGTCCCTGGTAAAATGAGGTTTTGAAGAGGCCAAGGTATAAAGGTCAAAGTAAAAGTCCCTCCTCACAGGTTACCACCAAGATCAGATAGTCCGGCTAATCATCTAATAATGAAGTGTAGACCCAAATGAGAACACCTACCTAGAACAAACCAACAACAAAAGAATATATACATGCTATAATTCAATGGGTTAGTACTTCATATAGCTATCTAATATGAATACATTAGAAATTATGACAATAGACATTGATGAGATCAATGTTAATTAATATAGCAATGGAACAATGTTAATTCATCAATAAATATTGAGATGATGCAACAAACAATATATCCAATCAATCCCTTACTCGATCAATGCTTTAAAACACCATCTAATTGCTTATCAATAGAAAATGTTGTGTCAAGATGGAGTAACCAAGTGTGATGTCAGCCTTATTAGGGTTAGTAGTTAGTTAGGGTTTCAAATTTATAAAAGTTTTAAGAGTTGTTTGACCACTATCACTTCAACGTTGGGGACCTGAGATCAGTGCCTAAGGGTAAATGGATTCAATTTAAGAGAGGGAATATAAGTTGAAGGGAATAGGATAAGGACCTGAGGGAAGGGCTCTGAAGTGATGCAATGGCAAGTCCCTAGAATCAAAACCCTAGGGGAAAGAGGCTCATTCCGGTGTTGCTTAAATAAGTCCTCATGCTCTTTTCTCCTTCCTTAGCTTAAACTTGGAAAAAAAACTAGCATAAAAGATAAGTTAAGACAAGAGAGTGAGGTGAGGAAGAGTGTTGCAATGGCAAGGCCCTATCACCAAACCCTAGAAGAAGGATAGCCCTAGGTGTAGAGAACCTAGGCCTAGAACGTCTCCTCTTTCTTAACTCTTAAAAGCACGACTAGCACAAGGGAAGAAGTAAAAAGAGTGTAGCAATGGCTAGGCTCTTCCTTCCTTCTTCAATGGCTGAAAATTTCTCTTTTAGGGGACATGAGACAACAACCTATTTGTGTGTTTGTCCCCTAGGGTTTTAAAATCAACGAAATTTATAATAAATGCAAGAATATAAGCATACAACCATTCAATTAAGAAGTCTTGCAGAAAAAACACTTACATATCATGAAGAAATAGCATTGCAAACCCTAGTTGTAAACCTTCCTTCAAGAGAAATGCCAAAAATGCCAAGAAAATACTTCCTTCAACAAGTGCGCCTCACTTAAAAGATCAAATACCCAACAAGGGTGGAAAAATCAGATCTCAGTATGAGAGTGAGTTGTGTGTTATTTAGAAATGAGGATAAACATCCTCAATATATTCTGCATCATGACCTTTAATTAATTTTAGGTTATTAAAAATAGCCGACAAGGCTACAATCCAAAATCATATTGTTTTTACATTAAATTGTCAAATCAAAACCCTAACTGAGCACAAGCAAGGCGTCAAGCCCTACTGAGGGAGACGTTATCCCCTTTTTAGGGAAAATGCAGCACAAAATGACAAAACGTTGGCCCTCTTTGGGCCTCCCAACCATGCCACACATGTTAACTGCCTTGTCAAACTTTCATACTCTCAAGGTGAAATCAATGGCTCCTAGGTGATGTCATGGGCCATGTAAGGGAAACTCTCCATTGGAAGTGGGTCAACCCCCCTAGGCCGGGCTCAGCTAAAGTGCCCCTAATGGAACATCCTCTTCTTCTTCAATGCAAGACCTTGGTCAAACAATGTCCTGTCTCTGCCCTTGATGGGGTCTCAACAACCATAATATGGGGTCTTCATCCCCATGGAGGTTTGAACTAATCATCTCCCCATGTGTACTGGTTCACCCGGTACCTGTCCATTGGGCATGGTTTCGTACATCAAAAACTACGCCCTCCATGGGCTCATTAGTCACAAGGATCATAGAAATGTCAATCACATTTCATCATCAATTTTATCTAACATATGCATAAAATCCCTCACATATCACTCAATAGCTCAAAGACTCTACAAAAACCTACAATACAAGGTTGAGAAAAAGGACAAGATACCCTATTGGGCTAGCATCCATAAGGAAAGGAAAGTTTCCAAGGGGTTTCATCCAAGCCATGTAAATGAGGTGAAGTGGTTCAAGGGATGTCCAGACATATGGGTAGAGTGAGAGCCAGGGATGCATGATATTACCTGTGGGTGCCTTTGTAGAAGGTGAGTTGTACCCATCATGGATGAAAATTTTTCCAATCCCCTTTTTCCTTTATTCTTTTCTTTATTCACTTTTTCTTCTTCTTTTTCTTTTTATTCAAGGGATAACTAGAGGACATTGCCTTGGCATGGTGACCAAAGCTGACAGTGTTACCCACAAGTACTTTCACAGTGGTGATAAGTCTAGCTCGTGATGAGACCCCCTTTCCCTTGGCCATGCAACCAAAGGTCACTGCCCTGGCATGGTAACCAGATGGTGGCAAAGTCATGTTGTTAGGTACCCATGAATATATAGGCTTGCTCATGATGAGACCCCCTATCCTATTGATTAGGTCTTGTTTGTCATTTGTTTAGGGTCCCTCTTGTTTCTTGCTGAGAGGCTTTTTATTACCTTCTCGGGGATCCCTGGGCGAAGCATCTCGAGGTTTCATTTTTAGGATTTTATCTTTTACCAGCTACTTTTACCTTTTGGGCCTTTACCCCCTTCTTCCGACAAGATAAGGTGCAACCCCACAAACTGATCATCCTAATGCTTGGACAAGGGGAATGGGATAGATGAGCGGGAGACAAGATGGAAAGGTATGATGGTAGCGGATGATGGCTCTTTAGAAACCCCCCAGTGGAAAACCAAAACTTATACAAGACCAAACCAATGGTGATGGATGTTGCTACTGCTGACAACATGAATCTAATGAAAGAAGAAAAGGATGGGCCCTCTAGGGCCATGCTCAGGTCAATCCTGCTCTTGGTACTCCATGTCTAGGACCTGTGGGCCTTGAGACACGATCTCCTAGTTATCCCTAGAAATCGGGGATAATAGGTACTACAAATATTTGTTGAATAAATCAAGTAGAGGATTTAGAATCCAATCATACTATAGATAATATTGAAAATTGGTAAGAGATGAAAGTAGCCTTGAAGGCTCAATTTGGGCTAGGAAATTGAATTAATGTTGGATTAGATGAAATAAATTGTTGGCTCTTAAGAATATATGTAGGATTCAAGATTACATCAAGGATGTTTTAGGCCTCATGTTGGAGATGAAAGACATGTTTGAAGAATATAGGTTGTTCCACTTCATGAATGTCTTGACATCTTGGGTGTAGAGTGATTTATAATGCTAGATTATGTATACCCTTGCCAAAGAACATCACTATAGTATACAAGGTGTTGGAATACAAGGTAGAGGCAAAAGGAGTTCCAAGTATATGTGAGGATGCTTCGTTAAGGGAGAAGTGGTTTGCTAAGAATTATAAGAATGAAAAAGGGAAGGTGAAGCTATCTAGGAAGTTTGGTGAGGACAAAGCCAAGCAACTAGATGCACCTATGAAAAAGGGTATGCCTATTTTCTACTAGATTTGTGAAAACGATCATCAAGTAAAGAATTGTCCAATTAAGTATAATTTGTCTACTATGGAGAAAGTGGACAAAGCCTCCATGATTAGTCTTTTGGAAGTATTGTGTGTTTTTCTAGAAGACAAGTGTACAATAATCCAAGATAAATATTTCACATGACTTTTCTATGTTCCAACAGTATTTAATGGAAGATAAATTGATACCATGGTTGATACTAGGGCAAACCACAATTCCATGAAGGAATATGTTTTAAGAGAGCTTGGGTTGCAACTTGAGTTTACATGGAATTGCTTCAAATGAATGAAATTAGAAGTGGAAAAGTTTGATGGGATGACCAATAGAACCACATTCAAGCTTAGAGATTGAAGTGGAATTGCAAGTTTCTCCATTATTCGCATGGATGACTATGAGGGAAATAATTCCCAAGGAAGGTGAAGGCAGTGCTTGTGGCTCACTTAGATTCTTTTGTCATCCTTTTAGGCCAAGATCCATGTTTCATCCTTACAACCTGTAAAGGGGATGAGAAACCTTGTAGTAGAGAACTTGGAGGAATCAAAATTGATGGATAATCTATATGTGAGACATCAAGATAAATTCTTATACAACCATTTATGGAAAAAATATAAATGAAGGTTTTGTAACAATGACTCACTAGGCTTGAGGATCCACCTGTCATCCCTACAATAAGGAAGTGGCATGAAGACATTGGTAGAATGAATTCCTTGAGCATGGTCTTTACATCCTGTAAAGGGGATGAGAAACCTTGTAGTAGATAAATTGGAGGAATTTTAATTGATGGATAATCTATATGTGAGACATCAAGAGAAATTCTTATGCAACCTTCGATGGAAAACAATTGAATGAAGGTTTTGTAAAAAAGACTCACTAGGCTTGAATATCCATGTGTCATCCCTACAATAAGGAAGCAACATGAAGACATTGGCAAAATGGATTCCTTGAGCATGGTTTTTACAACCTGTAAAGGGGATGAAAAACCCTGTAGTATAGAACTTGGAGGAATTGGAATTGATGGATGATCTAAATGTGATACATCAAGAGAAATTTGTATGCAATCTTTGATGGACAACAATACAGTGAAGGTATTGTAACAAGGACTCACTAGGATTGAATTCATAGTGGAATCCGTAGTGACAATAGTATCTGGAATGATGGATGTTTTCTTATATAATAAAGACATTCTAGTTCTATGTGGATAAATGGAGTTAGTAGAAGATTCAAACAAGGAATCTAGTGAATAATTTGACCTATATGGTCTACATTTGACAAAAAACCAATAATCCTTTTGAATGAGTTCTTACCTTATCCCTCATCACTTTTAAGGCATCCCCCTTTTATATGATACTTTCCTTGCACTTGGAAAACACTTCACTATAAGGTGGAACCAAGCTCCCTCATTTCCAACTTCGACTATACTCGATGTTGCCTCTTCCTTCTTCATGAATTGTTTACTAACTCTCCAATGTCCAATGTTGTTGCACCTAAAGTTCCATGTGTGGAATAATTGGACCCAAGGTACCCAAGAGCACCATACAAAGGTGCACCTAACAAGTGTTTACAATGGCTGCATGCTTGAAAGATACATGCTCAATGAATCTGCACCCTGTTATCGCACAGTTTGTAGGAAAGGTTTAGGTAGCTTGAAGTCAAGGCTCAAATTGGCATAACAGGAGCTTCCCCACCCACTATCACCTCGATGGGGAGCTCTTTCTATTTAGGGTGGCTAATCTCAAGTGAGACATCCCTAGTAATGTGGGGTTCTGAAGGAAAAGGATCAGGGTGTAAGGCTTCAAAGGTTAAAGCAAGCTTTCCCTCCACTGATTACTGCCCAAAGGATAGTCAAAGAGAAGGTATTCCACTGAATGGAACCTGTTTGCGAGACAAGAAAAATAGAACTAGAATGTGCTGCAGTGGTTAGTACTTCACAATTTAATGACTATCTTTAAATATATATGAGCAATGATAAATGTAATTATTGACAAAGTCAATGATTGCAATTAAAGACAAAGGCTCATAATACTTCTTCAATAAATACAAAGCGATGCTATGCATTCAATGTATAAAATCAATCCTTATCATTACAATTCAATAAATATGCTCATACACCAATATTGTTGTTGCGTCACTATTGCAGATTTAAGGTGACGTCAGCCTTATTATTAGATCAAATTTGAAGACAATGAGAAGAATGTTTTGTCAATTAAGCTTATGAATATGATCAATAACTCAAAGTCTATTAAATAGGGTGAAAATATCACAACGTTTTAAGCCAAACCAAAGATCAAAATAAGTGTGACGTCACCTATATTGTTGCTAGTTAGGGTTAGGCTAGCTAGAAAAAGAGGTGGACTTTTGGCTAAATTAACCAATGAAATTGCTTAATACCTCTATGGCTATCAAGGGATGAGTCGGCCGCAGCTTTTAGTCCAAACAAAGGTTCAAATAAGGCAAGACGTCATCAGCTATTAGGGTTAGTTTAGACGCTAGGGTTAGTTAGGATTTCAAATTTAGAGAGTTTGAAAGAGTTGTTTTAGCAGAAAAAGCTCAACGTTGTATTGTTAGACTAGTGCCTTGGGTTAATGGAGTCAAATGGAGAAAGGCTAATGGCTTGGAGAGACTTAAACCTAAGGAAAGGAGGGTTAGGTTTAATGGTGCTGCAATGGCAGGGACACCAAATCAAAACCGTAAGGGGAGAAGGCTCATTCCGGTGTAGCTAAAGCTATGCCTCATGCTCCTCCCTCTTTCCTTAAGACTCTTTGGAAAAATGGATAGCTTTAAAATATAAGTCCAGGGATGAAAAGTGTTGCTTGGGGACAAGGATTTTCAAGCCCTAAGAGTCAAAACCTAGGTGTAAACTCAATTAGGCCTAAGACGTCCTCTTTTTTCAACTTATATCCAAAACTAACTCAAAAAAAAGAATGGCTAGTGTAGCTATGGCTAGGCTAAACCTTCTTTAACCAATGGATAAACAAGATTTTATCATGGGGACATGAAGCAACAACCTACTTGTGTGATTTCTCCCTAGGGTTTCAATGATTAAGAAAATAATAACAATGTATCCATAAAAGTAAGCAATTCTACCTACAACCATTCAATCAAGAACTTTTGCATGCAAAATATACTTACAAATCAATGAAGAGCATAATCAAACCCTAGTTGTAACACCTTCCAATGATAAAAAGAACCATGCATATGCCAAAGATAATCCTCCAAGTGTAGTGCCTCAACTTCAAAAGACAAGAATAACCAAGACAAGAGCTAAAAGAAGTATCTCTCCAAGAGAGAAAGTTGTGTTATATAAAAATGAGAGGCAATGTCCTCTCTTTATATCATCCAAATGACCTTTAATTACAAAATAGTTCATTAAAAACAACCAACAAGGTTGAATTATCATTATTCAATCATTTGCCACAAAAAATGTCAAAATAGAGCTAAAAAGGGAGACATCGGGCCCCTCTGAGGGAGACGTTGGCCCTTTTTGGGCATGATCAGCATTCATGGAGCAAAACGTTGGCCCCTCTGGGGCTCCTGCAACCTGTCACACGTGTCAAACAAGCCTAGCATGCTGCCACATGCTCCAGAAATTGTCCATCCTACCCTGGGTGGCGTCATGTCCATCAAAGCCATCCTCCATCTGGAGGGGCTGATCCCCCCTAGGTCAAATCTCTGCCACAGGGTCCTGGTGAGGGCGTCCTTCTGTCTTCTTCATGCAAGGGCTCATCATGACATTGTCCTACCTCTGCCATCCCAGCAACCATCTGATGGGCTCTTCATCCCCATGGATGTCCGAGCTAATCATCTCCCCATGTATATCTGGTCCTTTGGTACCTGTCCGCCGGGCATGGTCCTGCACATAAAAAACTATGCCCTCCATGGGATGATCAGTCCTAGATATCATAGAAATGTAAATCATATTTTATCATTAAAGTTATCAAACATATGCATGAAATTCCTAGCATATCATCTAAGAGATCAAAGACATTACACAGATCTACTATACAAAGCTAAGGAAACCGACAGAACAACCTATTGGGCTAATAACCATAAGAGATGGAAAGTTTCCTCAGAAGATCATTCAAGCCATTTTTAATGCAGTGATGTGGTTTTAGGGATGTCCAGGCATAGTGAGACCAAGGGCTGGTGTTGTCTGTGGGTGCCTTTGTAGGAGGCGAGCTGTACCCGTCATGGATGCATTTTTTCCAAGCCCTTTTATTGCCTTATCTTTCTTTTTTACTACAACGTCTGACCAGAGGAAACTTCCTTGGCTTGGTGGCCAAAGCTGACAGTGTTACCCACTAGTATCTTCGCAGAAATGAGAAGGTTGGCTCGTGATGAGACCCCCTTTCCTTTGGCCATGCAACCAAAGGAAACTGCCCTGGTTTGGTGACCAGATAGTGGTAATGTCATACTGCTAAATACCTATGAACATAATGGGTTGGCTCATGATGAGACTTCCCATCCTCTTGGTTAGGTCTTGCGTTTATTTATTTTATCATTTTTCTTATGGTCCCTTAGTTTCTTATCAAGAGGATTTTTATTGCCTTCTCGGGGATCCCCTCGGTGAAGCATCTCTAGGTTTTATTTCCTATGGATTTTATCTTTTACCAGCTACTTTTACCCCCTGGGCCTTTAGCCCCTTATTCCCACAAGACAAAGTGTACCTTGAAAGGTCATCCTAATGGCCAGACTAGGGGAATGGGAGGGATGAGCGGGGTATAAGATGTAAAAGTGATAAGATGGTGGGAGCGGATGATGGCTCTGCAAATCCCCCTTGGTGGCTAACCAAAACCCATGAATACCA
>JASDQU010202615.1:4699-17840 GCA_032191745.1 Picea mariana | reverse complement strand
ATTGATGTTCTCTACAAAAGGTGGAGTAGAGTCATCAAATAAAATATGGAAGTGGTTGTCATCCCATAAATGACAACTATCTATATACCAATCATCACAATCATCCTCAAAATCATACCAAGAATATATTTTCTGATTATATTCATCCTTGATGATGTCTTCCATAAAAAATTTCTCATGCATTCTATCCAATGAACTACGAAGGCTATTATTGAGGCCATCTGGAAGGTCATGAAATTTGTCATGTAATGTGTCATACAATTGAGATTTGAATGCTTCAAGAATTTTTTACAGGTTTTGAGAAGAAATATCCATCTGAGCACCCTACGAACCATTCGTTCCCGCATTCATCACGAAAAAACCCCAAAAAATAAGTTGCAATAGAAAATCACGGTTTTTTCTGAAAAAACCCTAAAAAACTGATGAAGTTAAAATGCTCATAAATTCACTTCCCAGACTCCGTTTTGGCTGATTTTATTTTTGAAATTGGGTGAAATTGTGACAGAAACTCAGATATGTAATTTATTTGGGCAAATTTGGCCTCCAAATGCTACATAAATAAAAAAAATCTCGCAGCCGTCCGCGGAAAAAATCCTGAAAATTTATAGATTTTAAAACTTCAATATCGTGACTTCTCGAACTCCGTTTTAGACGATTTTGTTTTTCAAATTGGGTTTTTTTATGAGAGGAACTCAGATATACAACCCCTTTCTACAAATTTTGCACAGAAATATACCAAAAACATCGAGAATGTCGCGGCCCTCTTTTTTCTGCTCCAAAAAACAAAATATGCAAAAATAAAAAATATTTGCCCACACCGTCTGCCCAAGGAAAGTGCTCTGATACCACTTTTTAAGAACCAAATACTTGAATACAAAATATTACAATAGATCCAAATATATCTAAATACAATCACCACACAAGATATATGAAACCATATAGAAAACCACAACTTTATTATAGAAATCCTTGAGGTAGGGCAACACCATACAATGGATCCTATTGTGGAAGGGATCCTCTCCTATTCACTTGCCTCTTCGAGAGGGAATCCTCCTATTGAGATTCATCTCCAAATACACTAATTCTCTTGGTATCTCATTACATAGATTGAACACATTTATATAGTGCTACCATCCACTAAGAACATTCTAGAGGATGAATCTTCTAGAAGTAGAACCTTCTAAGAAGTCTTTTTACATTTATTATATCTAATTACCCATTTATTATATCTAACTACCATAGTGGGGATTATTTAATAATATAGTGGACCTAGTCCACCTTACATTGAATGACCTCCACTATTATCACTATGGGCCCTCTGGCCCCCACACTACCTCTCTAGCTACCTTACAACTTGACTTAGTTGGTCATTTATGCTCAATAGGAAAGTTCATGCACTTTAGTGTGAACATTTTCTAGTAACGCGTGCATGCTCCTGTTGGAAATGTTTTGGTTCCAAGCACACCCAACCTCATCTATCTCATGGTCAAGAAAAAATACAACAACTTCAGACAAAATCATCCTGCACAAACAAGTTTTACTTGTTTTAGTATTCTTATTATATTCCTAAATAATTTTGTGTTATTGTGAGACCATTGCAAGAAAATTTGGAAGAAAAATTTGTCAAGTTCAATTGGAATTATTGTCTGTATGTAATTGTGTATTCTTGGAATTGGAAGAGAAATTTGTGCAACTAAAATTGGAATTGTTGTTTGTATATTCTTGTATATTCTAGGAATTAGAAGACAAATTCGTGGAAGTGTGATTGGAATTGTTGTTTGTATATTATTGTTTCTTCTTAGACTTAGAATACAAATTTGTCCAAGTGTAACTGGAATTGTTGTTTGTAACTTTTTGTGTCTTCTTGGGATTGGAAGAAATTTTTTTCCAAGTGCAATTGGAATTGGAATTATTAGTTGTGTCTTCTTTTGTAATACAAAAAAAAAATTCTCCACTTCGTTGTGCCTTATCAAATGATACAAAGAAAAATTTGTGGTGGGTGTTTGGAAGACAATTCTTATATTTAAGAATGGGGAACCACCGGATTCGAGAAAGAAATTCCTCAAGAAAAAATAAACCGATTGAAAAGGTAGAAGAAGAAAGAGATAAAACAAAGTTACATATGTCAAAGAGTAGGATTTCACATGAGGAAAATCCAATTTCTAGCAAAATAGATGTTGCTAATATTTCTCCTCCATCACCAGAAGAAAAGATCAAGAGTTCATTAGAGAGAAATCCAAACAATATCTAATCCATACAATTTTTTGTGGATGAATAGATGATGGAGGATTTGTTTGGATCTGATTATACAATGAATGAAATTAGAGAAAAAAACAGTGTACAACATTGTGGTGAAGAAGGTCATGTGGTGCAATCTCTTGTTGTACAATCAAATGTGCACTCTCCTCCCACATTTGATCTATCATTGATTGAAGGGGAAAGAACTACAACATTTTTAACTCAACAACATTGTTAACTCAACAACAGGGAAGTCAAGAGTCCTAGAATAGAGGTTCATCGTCCCTACCTACATTGAGAATTGTGCTGTGAAGAACTACTAAACACATTTAGGTCAATGAAAGTGGTATAACATCACTTGAAGGTAATTTACCTAACTATACTATTCATTATCACTCTTATAAAATCATTCAAGAATATTTTGAACCAAAATGTGATGCTGCTAAATGTCAATTATTTTTGTCTTTGTTAAAATATAGAAATTTGACTATTGTTAGGATAATTTTAGGCATTCAAACAGTCAAAAGTGTAGAAACATGTCATCATATAGTACGAAACCTTGTAGATTATTTTCAAATAATTGGTAATAAGTATCATTTTAATACCACAATGCATTCTGTCATGTCTTATGCCAGTCAATTATTAGAAAGATTACAAGAAAACATTGTTTGATACAACAAACCTCTCACCTCTTGAAATGCAATGTAAAAACCATTAGAAATTATTCTCATAAAAAATATATCCTCGACATAGGTTCCCCAACATATTTTTGGGCCTTCATTGGAAGGATACCTCATTCTAACATGAATTTAGTTGGAGTGGTTAAGGGACTAGTTAAAGATTTCCGGCGTGATAACACAAGGCTCTCCTCCAACCAAAAATATGTACTAGAATTGAGAAGGGAATTTGGGGACCATGAACCCCATATTAAACACTATATTGACATTACACATACATAATTGTATGAGGGATTCAAAATATTACATAGTGCACTTAACTTAGGCCAAAGATATTTCCATAAATCCAAGCCTTGGTATGTTCAAATAAACACAATTCATAACACATGTTGTTGTAGATATCACATTGAGTATGGTTATTATTATCACACACACACACAAACACACACACACATCGTGTTTTTTGCAACACCATTTGGAAAGAATGTCCAGTTATATTGCCACCATCATCATCTTGTTACAACAAGATTTTTCTCACCCTATGCAATCTTGCATAGAAGACCTTATTCCATTTCCCTATGCAGACTTATCTTCCATGTTGATAAAACCCAGAGACAAAAATAAATAATTTTCCACATGTACGCATCTTKCACACTATACAAMATACGTATATCAAAGCTTCTCCACTACAACCCACATACATCARGATTTGTGCTTAAAAATGAAAATTAAATGTTGGGTTTCCATGTCATGAGAGGAGATCTATGATCCTTGGCCTTCCATATACTGGAAATGTTCCAACTCATCCCTTCAGTTCCATTTTTAAGGCTATAAAGAGGCCAATTCCAATCTATGGAAGAAAAAAAAAATYAACTTTGAGAGAAAAGTTACTCTGGAGGAATTATTTACCTCATATTGAGYCTGCATCCCCTTTTCCTTTAAGTCTAAAAACAATGTTCATCCCCGAAGATATTCCCTTATTTATTTAGAACCTCATTGTTTCTCTCTTATGAGCTTTCCTTTGGTGGAGGCCCAACTGGAAGGAACTTATTTTCTTTGTTCTGAACTATGATGGCACAAAAGTCTGTAACATTTTTAGTTCTGTTGATCATATATTAATATAAATAATATTTTCACATCCAATTGATATCTTCCAAATATATTGAATTATTATTCCATGGGAGTATTTGTCTTGTTTATTAATGGATTATGCTATTGAATGTGCTAACATTATATAATATCACCATATTCTTTCTTTTCTTGGTTGTTGAGGACTAGTTGCAGGTCTATTGCTTTGGGTCAAGTGCTCAACGTTGGACTTCATCGAACGTCTAAACAAGGTAGGCCTTTAATATTTTCTTGTTAGCATATTTTTTTTCATAGCATACTTGAGAAGAGAGTAGATTTCTGTAGTCATTTACGTATGTTTTGGTTTACCCTATACATAGAGAGATTTTCCTCGTAACAAAATTGGTGACCATACTAGGGATTGAATCTTCTTTCTTAGTGTTTGGAGTAATTTTATCCTTAGATTTCTCTCGTTTCTATTATGTTTCTTTTTTCTTCATTGCTTGAAAGTTTCTGGTCACTCTGGGTCTAAGTTCTTATCCTTTCTCCCTTTCTTAGGCTTGTTTTGAATCATATATGCTCCTTTTTTCCTTGACAGTCGCGTAGATACGTTGGTTGTCTCACTGGAAGATTCATATATACACTCTTTTTGTCTGAAAAATCACGTACATCGGATTTTCTGGCTTCTTTGCTTGGTATGGTGACTGTTGGGTGGTATTTGATGTTTGTTGACTCTTCTTAGGTCTCTGTAGTGCATGTTAAGTGCTTTTGGGATGACATGAAACCCATCTTTGGTTGAATTTTTGGGTGAATTATTTCTCATCATATTTTCATTTTTTATTGTCCTTGTACATTGGGTTGGGTGTGTTGCTTCTTGGTATCCTGCAAAATTTATCTTTTTCTATACAGAGTAGGGTTATATAGCAAGTTACTTATCAATCCATGCATTTTCAGTTTTGTTATGTTGAAAATACAAAAAAATAGACATTTTGCAGTTCTTGGCATTTTGTCTTTTGAGTCCTTTTCATTAGCTTAGTGAATATAGTGAAAGATTGAATTTTTACTTATGAATTGCAGAGTTGAATTTGAAAATAGCATTGGTTTTTAGAAGCATATCATTCATTGAAAGTGAAAATTAGGACTTTGCATCATTGCCATATTTACTTTTCTTGCAGAGTCATAACATCCTGAGTTTCACTACCATGCCTTTTTGAGTAATCATATCCATTAAAATTAACGCTATAACTTAAAATTTATTAGTCATGATTTTATTTTCTAGGGTACACAGACTAGCCTAGGATTTAGTGCCTTAGAATAGGTTTTTGTGAGTAAACTTCTCCAAGGAAATTAAATCAACATATGTGTCTGAGAGAGGGAGTGGAGAAATCCATTGTATAATTGGTAAGATCAGGAGGCTCCACTCACACCGGAGTTAATCATGAGGTCACGAGAAGTGAGTTGAAGGAATATCCCCCCAATACCTTCCTAGCTTCAGATATATTTATGGAGATTTGTTCGTATTTGGGGATCTTTCTAGTGACTTTACCTCCGTGAGAGGTGTTTCCTTCCTTATACAAACTTGCAAGCGTGAGCTAAGTCCTTCTCACTTAGTGTGTCCTCAGAATCCCATGTTGTCACTTTGACTTGAACCTCTTATGTCTAGGCTAACTCCTAGGGAAGCCAAGGGGGGTAGACCCTAGTTACTAGATGAGATTTACAATTAAGTGTTCTAGGAGTTGATTTTAATTAGTTAAAAGGTTAAGGGAAATCTAGCTTAAGATGTCAATCAACAAATGMAAGATGCAACTATCTAAGTATGAGAGTCAAACCTTTTCCTAGGGAAACTAAGACTAGTGCTTAAGATTGGGCAATGGGGTCAACTAAGTTAAGGGGATGTTTGTAAMAAGATAATTAAAAGTTACAAAGTATTACAACAAGATATATACAACTAGACAAAAAGAATATATCAGATACAAAGCTACCTTAGACTAGATACAAGATATACAAAAGAATGCTTAAGATGTATAGATTAAGACTAATCTAAATACAAGATATACAATATACTAACACGTTTACTCGCATGTGAAGGAATTGAAGATACTCAAGATAAAGAAATCATCAACACATGAAGCCAAGCATGCTCACAATAGATAGAGTTTTTTGGGATTCCTTTTCAATGGACAAGAGATTCAAAGCACTCAAGACCCAATCAAGAGAATGCCTCTAAGTGGATGCACACTTCTTGAAGGATCACACCACGAGTACAAGAATTAAGGATAGATAAAAACATGGAAAGCCAAATATTAGAGATGAAAGATCTAACCACTTATATATTATTTCTACAACACATCAAAGATAGCTTGCATATGAATGTAAATTGAAAGACAATGAGATCAGTGAGCTTGTAAGTGTGTAATTGTTTTTTTGATGTTGTAGATTGAAAATTAAATTAAGTGATTAAGTGTGAGATTAATTTTAGCCCTATATAGGTGACAACCAAAAACTCTCCTCCCACTATTACCAAGTGGTTTTTGGATTCTCAAGAAGTGAGGCAACGAGGCCTACCCTAGCTTCACAGGTCAACCCAAAGGCTGAGTATTCCAAAAAAAAAATCGTGTCTTTCCTCAAAACCACAATTTTTAAATGACGAAGATGGCGAGTTATGTTGTCCTATTAAGTATAATTAGTTTATTTTAGACCTATGAGATAAATATTGCAAAGTGTGATTGAGTGCTTGTAGGTTGGTCAACAAAGGATTGCCAAAATACTGAAAATGAAAGATAAGAAAGTTGATGCCTTTAAACGATGAATTTTAAAATTTAGTTCTTAAGTTGTTTGAATTATTGCATGTAAGTGTAAGAACTAAAATTCTTGTGAAACTGAGATTTGAAAATGATGTAAGTTGAGGCCTTTAAACAAATGGAATGCAAGTTAAAATTTAGTATCGAGAAAAGGTCTTGGGGAACCAAACCAAAACTAACGATTGATTTCTTAGTTTATTAGATTACACATGTAAGATATAAGAACTAAAACTAACTTGTAGAATTGTAAAAGATTGATTAATTGAGCCCTTTAAGATATCAATGTTTGCACGTATGTGTTAAGATAAAACGTTGCAACAGAAAATGACATGCATGCAAAGTAAATCACAAAATCAAATATCAACTACGCTTCCACGGGCTCTAATCTAGAAATTAAGTGTGAGATATACTCTAGATTATTTTTAGTTAGGTGTGGATGTATAAATCATGACTAATCTAGCTAATCTTGCAAAGTAAAGACTGAAAGGAAAGCAAGCCACTTGTGTAAAACTTCTTCAGGCTTGCGTTTACAGTATTTTAGAGTAGATCGGGAAGAAGAAAACATTACCACAATGAAAGGAGTTGTTGGAGGGTGTGTTGTGAATGTTATTTGGGCATCATGCCCTCTTGTCCTAGTAAGAACTTGGAAAAATTAGAAAGCCATTTCTTGTTGATTTGAGTTGCAACACACTCAAAAAATTATGAATTTTTTGTTTTTAAGCAAAAATTTCTTACATATGTAAACCAAAAAAGTATATGATTCAAATCGACCTATCTAATAATATTATCTACTAAAATCAGAAATGGAAAAGAATTAATTTAATTAGAAAATGTTTGGAGTGTAAATGAGCACTAAGGGTAAATTCGTGCTTGGATCTATCCCAATATATTCTTCTTGAAGTAGCTTGCAAGTCTTAGAAAAAACATGAGATAAAATAGATAACGATTGCACACACTAATAACATAAACTAATTTCTATCATTAGTGAATGCAAATCATACAAGCTAGCAATTATACAATCACTAATCCTAGCCAAGTAAACTAATTTACCCAACAATCTATCTACAATCACAATAATATTTAAAACAAAAATAGTTTCACCTCATGATCATGTGAAGAATATAGAAAAATCTTGAGATACTTGAGTCCTCCAAAGCTATTTCCTTTTATTATCCAATGGGAAGAGGTTTTAGAAACAAATTTCCATAAGCTCTTCAATAACAACACCGGTGAAGAAGTATGCCAATAATGAGAGAGATAGAGAGAGTGGGATGGTGAGAAAATAGTAGCATAACACTAAAATAATGAAAGGTGACTAAAGAGGGAGTGAGAGGTCTATTAAATATCCTCGAGGGACCAAGAGACCCCTCTTGGATCTTCAACACTTGTCAAAGATCCAAGAGACAAAGAAACTCACAGGGGAAAGTAGCCAATGAGAAACTAATATTTTAGGGTGAGGGGAATAGAAAGTGGATGAAGTGGATGAGGAGAAATAAAGGGATGAGGGTGAATTTGGCAAGTGAGGGAGTCGTACATGATTAAGGGAGAGACCCAAAAATTGCTTTAAACGTGATTTTCCATCCAGGTGACGTATTTCCATCCTTCTTCAAGAGTGAGGAGGTAATTTACCAAGAGAAGTGTGATATTTCAAGGGGAAAGCATTAGGTAGCAAGGAAAAAGTGTGAGTGTGGAGGGAACAATCATTAATGTGGAGGGAAAGACCCAGACAAGTTTCCAAGAAAACTCCAACTTGCAACTTGATGTTTCCATGTTTTAGAAAGGAAAGGCATGAGTTCAAAGGGAAGGTTGTGAGGTATGGGATGGTACATGGAAGGAATGTGGAGGGAGTGTGGAGTCGACACTCCTTAAACATAGGTGATTGGTAGAGGAAGGGAGTAGGGGAGGCCCACATATTTAATTAAGTGAGAAACTAAATGCAAGGGGGTGCATGTCCATAATAGAATGAATGGGTCACGTGAGGTGAGTGATGCATTGGTTTTGGGAGTGTGGAGTAAACTCCCTTTGGTGATGTGGGTGGATAGTATGGGAATTTTGTATGAGTGGAAGAGGGGACCCATGACCCAGGTAAAGGATTAAGTTTCCAATTTGAAACATGGGAAGCTTACATAAGCTTCAAAGTGGGAACAAATTAAAAGGTGGGTAAAAAAATAAAAGTGGGTAAGAGGGTAGGTAAAGGGTTAGGATGGGTTAGGAAAAGTTATGTGGGTTCTCTCCTCAAACTATTTCAACTAAATTCAATTGATTTGGTCCATTATTACAAAATTGACATTTTCCCATGTCCTGGTTTTGGCAATTAAAATCGTCGTTTTTCCAAAAAAACTCCTAAGTGGACAAACAACCTAGAAAAACTTGTCTAACTGAGTTGAAACTTGGTCCATGGGTGTAGGGGGTATAATTAGATTTTTTTTTAGTACAAATAACTCTATCAAAAATCCCAAGACCTAAGTTTTACAATAAATACCCAGAATTAATTAATTAATTCTGAAACTTAGAAAAAACTTGGCTAAACTTGATGGAATTCTGTGAAATTTTGCGTGTTATCTTACATGGTAATTTAAAACATTCTTAAACACTATATACCTAGGAATGAATTCATTGTATCACCTTTCACCACTTTGTAGGATTTATTGGGTGGGAGTGAAAAACTCAAGGGAGATTAAACTGGTTGGTTAGGCCACATTAACCTCCTGAGGATAAAAAACACTCAACAAAAGGAACTATCCTAATGAAGAAACCCTAAGGAATATAACCTAATGTTATCAATGTAAACCTATTAAATTATAAACACATGTAGGGGTGCGGTAATCCCACTTACAAAACTGTGTGCTGGAGAAAAAAAATGCCTTTTAGAACCAAAAAGTCTTCGACATGTTTGCATATGATGATGCATATATTCATGGTACATGTATTTGACCCCCTAGTTGAAGAGGCAGTCAACAAGAGGTGGTACTTTCAATGTTTCAGGCTTTGTTACCCTTCCCATACAGTGGACCTGACTTATGACTTCTTTCATGTGCATCAATTATACAATGGCTTAATAGTTTCTTGACTTAGGTGTCTCATAGGTTACTTGCATGGGTTATTCTACAGGTACCCTGGGTCAGATAAGGTTCGGACAACACACAACCTTTATGGAGGATTACCTCTCTGGGGGGATCTAACTGATTCTATTAGCTCTGATATTTAGCAGGGAGTCTCAGGCTCCTCTTGGGTGAGACATACCTTCTTTAGGGAGGGAGGCCACTCAACCACTTTACCTCGTTTGCATGTATATTTTTATTTTGACTTTTGGTATTCTCTTTGATTTCTATTTGGCCTTAAGAGTATATACTGAGTTCTCATTATCATGGATAGTGGAGTGCCTTTAGATCCATTTTTCACCACTACCTACCCCATTATGCCTTCTCATTTCATGGGGATGAATATTTCCATTTTTCATGATGGTATGCAAAACTATGGAACTGAGTTCATGCCTTGGGTCTCTAGTCATGCTCCCATTGATATTCCTTCACCCTTGCAATCCTCTCCCTGTTCCACTTATATGAACCCTAGAATTGGATCTGGAGGCACCATGACCCCAATACCTATGTCGTCATTTGATAAGATTCGTGTACCTCAACCAATGTTTACGATGGGAGGTTGGAACCTCCCCTCTTACGTATCTAGTCCTAGCTATGCCATTTCAGAATCCAACACTCATATGGGTGCTTACTCTACTTATTAAACCCCATCCATGTATCCTTTACCTGCCATTTTTATTCCTTCAACGAGTCCTGATGTATCCCTGGGTGTTTCATATGGGGATAATAAATTTTATAGTTCGGGCTACCCTCTTCACGAAACCCCTTCTCAAGGGTGCAACTTATATCCTCACTTGAATAGTCCTTATCATACTTCATTCTCGTCACAAAATTCATTGATGATTGATGTTCTAACCTCTCTGAGTAAATTAAACAGAGGATACCACATTTTCGAACAAGGACAAGGGGTAAGCCAGGATCCTGACCTATAATTTTCCAAAGACAATATTTCCTAGGACCTTGGTATCGAATTACACAACTCACCTCTATTCTAGTCACTGTGATTCATACTGGAGCTCCATCACCAACCTTTGCCAATCATTTTGGATATGGGTCAACAACTTCTACAAGTCATTTTGACAACCTACACCCAACCGTTGCTAGTCATGTTGGGGGAACCACTCTAATCACCATTTGTCATATCAATTCCAAATCTCCATCCTCTGCAAATCATGTAGGAGATGAATATCTTGCCTCTTCCTGTCGCATTGATAGCATTTCACCAGTAGTTGTGAACAACATTGGGGGCATTGAGAAGTCCAGACATCTAATATGTAATCCTAAATTCCTTTGTGGGACTTATGAAGGATATCACCTTACTTGTTTGTGTCCAACCACTGTTGGGATACCAGAAGTGTGGGGCTCACCTAAGGGCCCTTCAGGTTCTGAGGCATCCATTTTTTCCCCATACATTGTTTCTCCTTTGATTTACTTGGTGATAATGTTGTCACAATCCTTTTCTTACCTCACCCCCTTTGTTGAGGGTGATGTGTCCCTTATCCATGTTATCACGCATCCTATTCAACCTATATTTGAAGAAGTGGTCATACCAGTGCAATCTCTATGAAATCCTACTCTCCTTGTGGAGGGTGATGCATCCTTTAAGCATTTCATCATCATCTATGATCATGCACCTTCTGAGCGAGAGAGGGTTTACTTTCACCAAGTCCAACCCCTCCGAGTTTTGAGGTGATCACCTTCAAATAGGATGGTCTTGTGGGGTATCCAATGCCCTTGCTTATGTCCTTTTTAATAAGGGACATTATCTAATATATCATTGAGACCATATCCTTATCTAGTTCTTTATCCTCCTCAAATTGGAGATATTTGGGTTTTCCCAAGCTTATGTCAGCTATTCGTAAGATAATAACATACCACAGAAGCTTTGTATGGTATCCTTGGCCTCCCCCATGACTTTCCACCTAAACTCTCCCACACGAATTTAATTTAATCTCTTTTCCAACTCATTCTCAAAAAGAAAAAAGATTGTTGAGTGATTTTTCCCTTTCACACTCGTTAAATTGGACTTGAAAGTTCATGAGTCTTAGTTAAGCTCTTTTTTGGCTCATTATCAAAAAGTGAAAAGATTGTCGAGTGAACTTGTCTCTTTCACACTAGTAAATTGGATTTGAAATGACATCTATTTGGCATAGGTTTATCACTTTTTTACACCAAGTAGACTAAAAGACATAAAAAAGGACATTTTTTGGCACTAAGTTGTGATTGCATCTCATGCCCTTGCTTGCAGTATTGAGCCTATAGACGTTTCTCTCTTCATGTTATAAACTATTCACCTCAGCAGTTTTTGCATCCTCAACCAAGCAGAGCCTTGTTTATATCCTTCACAATTTGACACCCTATACCTACGAGGGAACATTCCCCCGAGTGTCCATCTCCTGCATGCATTTCCCTTCATTGAGCATAGGTATGTTCCACTGCTAGAACTATGTTTTCTTACTTACGAAACTTCTTTCCTCCTCTGTATCATAGAATTCATTTTTCTATAAAAAAAAAACAAGAAAAGACGAGGAAGGGAATATTATCTCGTATTGGCAGAAATCATGTCTCCTTTGAACATAACACAAAGTTATTGATTCCATTCATCATCATAATTTTTGGATTAGCATGGCCTTAGTAAGTTGAGATCGTTAAAGAGTCTTCTCTACCAACTGGTTACTCTTCCAGTCCCTATAGAGAATTTCATTGATGCCTCCTACATCTCATGTTTTCATAGTTGTGTCTATGTTGTCAGAGTCCTCCATATGTCTCATGCTCTTGTTCAAAGGAATTCTATCAACCTGTGTGAGCCACTCCTCAGAAATATCGACTTTGCGTGTCATCCATACCCTTAGTTTGTCTTAGAATCACATGATACTGTAGTCCTATCATGCACCCTGGCCCTACTTTCATCATTGTTAGGCAACCTTGAACCCAACATTCGACATTTTATCATTGATCGTTGACTCGGTGGTTTCCCTTATGATCGACAGAAAGACATCTATTCACACATTGGGATTCATGCAATGTCTTGGATGAAATATTCCTTATTGGTGGTATCCTCACCTTTTTCAACAATTTTAATCATTGGCTTCTATTCAGAGGGTATTTTTCATGTAGCGCTTTCATTTGGCACATGTGAAATATGCACAGGGTCGTTCATTCTTGAACATGTTCTTCATCCAATTTCCACCAAATAATGAAGCTCCTGCTTTGTACCTTGTTCTGACTGTTGAGAGATACCTTAATTCTCTCCTTT
>JASDQU010202614.1:2906-19006 GCA_032191745.1 Picea mariana | reverse complement strand
ATGAATGAAGAACTTAGTCAAATAGAAAAGAATAAGACATGGGAATTGGTTCCTAGATCTTTGAATAAGAATGTCATAGGGGCTAAATGGGTTTTCAAAAATAAGATGGATGAAGTAGGTAAAATAACTAGAAACAAGGCTAGATTAGTTTGTAAAGGGTATGCAGAGGTAGAAGGAATAGATTATGGAGAAACGTTTGCTCCTATTGCAAGAATGGAATCCATTAGACTGATTCTATCTTATGCTAGTTCTAAACACATTAAAGTTAATCAAATGGATGTAAATTATGCATTTTTGAATGGTGATTTAGAGGAAGAAGTATATATGGAACAACCAGATGGTTGTCAGGTACAAGAAGCAGAACAATATGTTTACAGGTTGAAAAAGGCATTGTATGGGCTAAATCAAGCACTGAGGGCTTGGTATTCCAGACTTGACAATTACTTGAGGCAACAAGGATTCAGGAAAGGTAACACTGATAGTAATATATATATTAAAGACGAAAATGATAGCCTGATCATTGTTGAGATATATGTAGATGATATCATTTTTGGTAGTGATGATAATAGGCTCANGTATGCAGAAAGAGTTTGAGATGTCCATGCTAGGAGAAATGAAGTTTTTCTTAGGCTTGCAAATTACTCAATTTGATAAAGGTATTTCCATTTCTCAAACCAAGTATATCAATGAAATGCTTAAGAAATTTCAGATGGAAGATTCTAAACTAGTTGACACTCCCATGGTTACTTGCTGTAAATTAAGTAAGTTTGATGATACTAAAGATGTTGATTAGACAATATACAGATCTATGATTGGTGGTCTTCTTTATGCTACAGCTACAAGACCTGATATTATGCATGGAATTTGTCAAGTTGCCAGGTTTCAGGCTTCACCAAAAACTTCTCATCTACTTGCAGTCAAAAGAATTTTCAGATATCTTAAGGAAACAACATAATATGGTTTGTGGTATACTACAGGTAATCAACTTGAGTTATATGCTTTCACTGATTTTGATTGGGCAAGTTGTGTTGATGACAGGAAGAGTACCAGTGGAGAAGCATTTTTTCTTGGAGGATGTCTTGTAAGTTGGTCAAGTCAAAAACAATCAGTAGTGTCTCTATCTACTGCTGAAGCAGAATACATAACAACTGTAGGTTGTTGCACTCAGGTTCTATGGATGAAACAGATGATGGAAAATATACATATTCATTATGATGAACCTATAACTATATTCTATGATAATAAGTGCAATTAGTATTTCTAAAAATCCTGTTATGCATTCAAAAACAAAGCACATTCCCATTAAATTTCATTTTCTAAGAGAACAGGTTGTGTCTAAAGTCATTAAAATGGAATATGTTGGCACAAAGGATCAGATTGCAGATGTATTTACTAAACCTTTACCTAAAATGAAATTTTAAAGTCTCAGGGATCAATTGGCGGTTTATCCTCTGTAATTTCATTTCATTCTCAAGATTGCAAGGGCTTCATTATAAAATAAGACTGCATAGGTTTATTGACTATTATTGATAGGGGGAGTTGCTGTTGAAATGATACATCTTTGCAAGTGGTTTTTCTTTTCTCAGAGGGCGTATGGTTGATTCCTTTGCCATAGATGTCAAAAGGGGGAGAAGAGATTTAAAGTTTGCCATCAATGCCAAAGGGGGAGTTTGTTGGTCAGTTTGCATAGGTTGTTGCACATGTTTTGTCATTAATGTCAAAATTTTCCGCTGAGAGTTCCTTTGGAATTCGGGAATTCAGAAATTGCAAGTTGAGAGATTCGGGAATTTGGAGATTAAAAGTTGAGAGCACGGAGGCATGCTTCTCGATATACTGAAATGTGAATTCGCGATTCAATATAGACCATTGGATCATGGAGGTTCAAGGACCGTCGATCCAAATATAAGTAGAAATCGGATATCGGGAAACAAAGAAAGGAGGAGCTCCAACCTTTGACATTGCGATACGCAAAATCATGAAACACAAAGTCCCGAAAGGCTGTGAGACATCGATCAGAGTGCAAAGTTCCGATGAGATTAGTACCGTCGATCCAAATATAAGCAGAAATCAGATATCAAGAAACAAAGAAAGGAGGAGCTCCAACCTTTGACATTGTGATACGCAAAATCACAAAACACAAAGTCCCGAAAGGTTGTGAGCCATCGATCAGAGTGCAAAGTTCCGATGAGATCAGGACCGTCTGATCACAAAATACTGAAAGGGACACACGTCACATGATCTACGGTTTTAAGAGTTTTTGTTGGAGGTTAGGAAGACCTGATGGCCAAAGTATCGAAACCCTGACAACCATCCATCTTGATGAATGATTAAGTCATGTCCGTTGGATTAATCATTGGAGGGGTAATATAAGAGTCGTATGTGACCGTTGATCTGTCCCCGATAAGTTAATGAGAACCGTTCGATATATATACACCAGATCAATTTTGAAGCCGTCAGATCATTTCGGGGATCGCGATTTGGAGTGTCGAAACACTGCATCACTGAAACACCGAAATGCCAAATGCCAAAATGCCAAAATCCAGAGTACACATGGCAAGAGGTCAGCGTTTCGTTTACTGGAAAGTCAAGAGAGGAGTGCTCTATCTTCTGAAATCATGATAAGATGAGGACCATTGGATGCGAAGGACACGTAGCTAGAGATTATCATTTCGCTGACTGACAGTCAAAGGAAGAAAATTCCCCAACCTTATAACTCCCGAAGTGTGAAACGTGAAAACACCTTTTTGGCGTAGGTTGTGGTTACTGTCGGTGGTTGTATGAGAAGGAGGAGCTAGCATGAAGCTCAGCCCCATTTCGAGGATCACAACATAAAGAGGTGAGATGTATTCACCTTAGGATTGTCGATATGCGAATCGCGAAAGCGCCTTTTTGATTAAGCCTGTGGTCACAACCAATGGGCATATGGTTTAGCACAAATATCTTGCCGAAGTGATCAAGGTTTGTTTCTGTTGAAAATTCAAAACTCAACGTATGCTCATTGAACGACGTTGATTAAATGATGAAACAAATTGAGCATTTGCTATTCTTCTTGATGCCTTAGCTAATAATAATTTCTATAAGGTAGTTGTTCAGTTATTGTAACTAATTTTTTGAAGCATGAGGATTCTAATGTACACTCTGATTGTCAAAGAAATGGTGTGAGAGATTGTGGGTGATGAGTGGGGAATAATGGTGGAGCCGAAGCTCTGAAACAGTGAGAAGAAATGATGAAAACAGAGCAAATATTAAGGAGAGAATGTATATGCACAGATTGATAAATTTATGAGGTTTGGTCAAGGATGGATTCTGATATGAATATATAAACATAGAGGAATTAAATGTCTAATATTTGACAGAGAAGATAAAGAGTTGGTTTGTAGGTTCTTAGTGATAGAGAAGGATTCCAGGGTGGTAGGGAGGAGCAAGGGGAGACTGTAAAAGTCTCCTACACAAGTTGGTGCTTGTACATTTAGGAGTTGTAGCTTCCATTTAGTAGGTGCTGAAGAAACAAAGGTAGCAGCCTCATCTAGGTTGTAGCTCAGATAAAAATAAGAATGTAAAGAGGAGTTCAATCTTGACTTTCATTCATAAGAAGAAGAGGTTTTTCCCTTTTGGGTTTCCTCATGAAAAATCACTATGTCACTGTTTCATTTATGTGATTGTATATTTATAGGTTAAATGTATTATTGCAAGTTAAATGTTAAAGGCATGATTTATTGATTAATAAGTAATCTTCTTATAAAATGAAAGAAATTTTATACAACCGATTCACCCCCCCCTCTCAGTTGACTTATCCTGTTCAACAATATCAACCAAATAACCATTGGCCAAAAACCATCAACCAAGAAAAATGATTGGCCGAAAAACATGGGCCAAAAACATTGACCTAAAAGCTTCCTCGATACTACTGTAAAGAATATAACACATATCCAACATTTTTATGAATAACATGCATGGAATTCCAAACATTTAGTTTCCCTGAAGTTATTGCATTGTTATTGGAGGTAGAGGGAACTTAAAAGATTGGCCCTCATTGCTGGCAAGGATTGAATTTGCAGTCAAAATTTCTTCATTTCCAAATGGTTAAGTAAAGTACCTTCTCCCAATTCCCCAAATATTGTAGAGATCTCCATGGTATATAGATTGTATCACTCACCTATCAAAATGTTTTTTATTTGCATCAATAATTGATGGTATCTTTCTCCTCATATTTAATGTAGTTTATGCCCTTGCATATGGGTGTATACTCTCCTAATGAAGGAAGATATCTCCACTAAGTCTAGTATCTAACGGGAAAACATTTTTCATAGAAAGAAAATTTGAAAATGATGAATACTTTTTGTCTGAGTATTGGTTAGAGGGCTTCTGCAAAAGGCTCATAAGGGTTAGCCCATGATTTTTGAGCACAAGGAGAGGGTTTGCATTTCTAGTGTGGGAATTTGATCCTTAATTTTGACAACTCAAGGAAGCTCAATAGATTTTTGATACAGACTAGTTGTTTCACAACAAACAAAGATTCCATCTGTTACACATTATTTTGTCGCAACTGCTAATGTTCACCTACTTTTCATCATCCAAAGCTTCAAATCCATGATCATCAAAGGAACACCTTTCCTTGAAAGAAGCCATAATGTATTTTAAAAGAACACTTTTTGTGAAAGTGTCATGTGTTTCACCACTGCAGCATGCGACACTCTTAAGTGTCGCATGTTACACCACAACAACGTGCAACAGTGTCTCATGTTGCTACTTCACAGGGTGCAACACTGTTTGAAAATGAGGAAAAATAAGAAATTCAAGAAGTTTCTATAAGAGAATCTTTGGATATGAGGTGTCCTCCGATCGGTTTGGATCTCACCCATACTCCTGATTTGGGGAGATCCTAACCTCCTCTTCAATCTATAAAAGGAGACTTCTCTCATGAGAAAAGTTTAATAGATAATGGAGAATAACTAGTAGTGAATAATGGTTGTTAGCTTTAGATTCTGATTGGTGATTAGAATATCGTTCTTTGGCCTTGAAACATTCGTGTGTCAAACTATTCAGTTGATGGTGATGGAACTCATGGAAGCAATGTGGGTATTGGAGCAATGAACCATTGGAAAGAACCTCGCAACACCAAGGCACTGGTTGTAACTCTTCCATTATTATTAATGTAGTAACATGTTTCCTTTCCTATAGAGATTGTTTATTGTAAATGGTCTTTATTACATTTCTCCTTTGTAATTTGTATATATTTGTTGAAATACTATTGTTGCTTTCATTGGTTAGTTTGTCTTCTTATACACGTTTCCATTCAAAAACCTCTGGATCAAACTAGGAGCTACAATTAGAGAGGAAAACCATTGATAAAAAGGTATGATCCCTTACTTATTAGTATTTCAATTGTTTGAATCTAAGGAAAACAATATGCTCTATGATGTTTTTTTCTAGCTTTGGGTTCCCAAGCTAGGGAGAGTGGTCTGTGTCCACATTGATTAATTTGTTCGATAACAAAATTGGCAAATCCATTGGGTAACGATCCTCCAGATTTGTTCTCTTGGTCTTGCTTCCTTTCCTTGTTTTATCTCTCTGAGTTATTGCCTAATACTATTTAATCATTAAACCTTGGAATTCACTGGAAATTTTCCACAATTTTTTTTTCAATCTTTTTTATTTTACTGTCACACTTTTCATTTGAGATAAAGAGAGACATTGTCGCACTGTAGTAGTATGTAGCCTGTGACACACTTGGTTGTCACACTGTGTTTCACTCCTGACTGCAACATTGCTTGAAAGAACGGGTTTTATATGCTCTTTCTCTCCTAGATTTAAGATCTGGCTCTTGTTGTGAATTTTAGGTTCTCTTAATATTCTTCTTGGCAGTTTTAAAGTTTGATTTTGACCATTGTTTCATTATTGAAATTTTTTCATGATTGCTAGATTTGTATTGGAAAATTTTTGCTTACTTCCGAAAGAGGTATAATCTTTTAGCATTGTCTTCGAGTGTCTTTCAGTCTGGATTTTGATTGTTTTTTTTTTGTTTGTTTGTTAGTTTATCCATGACATGTGGGACTAGCCTGTGGCTAAGAAACCACAACTTAGGGGCATCTAAGCCGTCAAAATCACCCGGGGATCACACCCAACCTAAGCCACACCAACCCTTAACATGGCTGAAATTTGTGTCCCCACAGGTTTCAAACCAATGACTTTAACATCACGGAGCACCTTAACAACACACTCTGTCACCGACTTCCCTACACCTCTGGGACATATTTTGATTATTGTTATCAAAGTGTTTGTTTTTGGATTATTTGGTGAAAAGAGAGTTTTTCTTTTTGTTGAATGCTTGATTTTCCAAAATAAAAACGAAAATTTACATATGACCTGGATTAATTTTTCTTTTGAAGAAATTTGTTGCTCTTCCATTTAGCTAGATCTTTGAAAATAAAAGTTTTGATTCTTGCACGGCATTAGTTAGAGGGAATTTTTAGTTTTTTTGAGTAGTCAATTTCTTAGTATCTATGAAAATATGGGACATTGTGCATTCGAGAATATAAAAGTTTTCTCCCTCTCATAATATAGTTTTCATTGAAGTGAAATATTGCATTTTCATCTCTTTGCATCATTTTGAGTCGGTCAAAACATGATCTTGCCCACGCCATTTTCCTCTTTAGTAAACAACAACCATAAAATCAACGCTAATAAAATTTATTCAATATTTTTTTTGATTGGTAGCAAACTGACATTAGATTAGTTTTAGGGATTCTGAATAGGTGTTGAGGTTAACTCTCTAAAGCTAAAACAAAAACTTAGAATCCTGAGATAGTGGGATAAATTGATTTTCCACATCACTGTTCTAGGAAGCCCTTCTCACACAAGGGTCAATCACGAGGCCACATTGGGGCTAGCAGAGTAATTAACCCTGCTTTGTTGGTATTGGTGGTGTGGTCTACAAGTATTACAAACTCTATCAAAAGACACTTGGGGATCACTTGAGAGGAAAATCTCAAGGGGATTTTGGGTCTTAATTGCCTTACCCTTGTGTGTATACCTGATTGTTGACTGTTTCCCTAGAATTTTGTTGTTTTAAGTGGTAACCTTAGTGATTTTATCTTTAGTATTTATACACAAGGTAATGATGAAGGGGAAATAGTTGTTGTACTTAGGACAAACGTTGGTCAAACTCACTCAGGATCCTTGGATGGTAATCCATGATTTTACCGTGAGGAAACTTGCACCAAGGTGTAAGTCTGTTAAGAAGGTCGCCAACATAACTGTTCCACCCTCTCTATCCTAGCCCCTTCTCATTTTGATCTCATGATGTTGGATTTCATCACCAACTAGTGTGTCATTGTGAGAACATCTTTTTTTTCTGTTTTTTCTTCCTAGATTTTTTTGCGAGTGTTGTTTGTTTTCCCTAGTAGACCATAGGCATAATTGGTAATTGTTAGTGAATTTTACAGTGGCATAAAATCTTCGTTGTTCTCGTAGAATGCATGGTTTACCTACTGAACTACCAAAAGTATCACAACCTAAAAAATCAAACATTGAGACTACACAACCTAGAACTATACAACCGAAAAACACAGAACAATTTGAAACCATAGAAGAATCTAAGGTAGTACAAATTGGAACCTTAGAACTTGAGGAACCTAAGATTGACAGCACAGAGATTGTTGATCTTGATCCTATTGAACCTAAAATTATTGAGCCTGAAATAGTAGATAATTTTCCTCTGTCACTGAGCTTAGTTTCGACACCTTCACTTTCTAGTCCTCAATAGGATTTTCCTCCGCCAAGTTCCATATCTATCCCATCACTTGTAACTCCTCAAACCTCTATCATTTCAAACAGGTTAGAATTAAATTCGATACGGGTTATATCTCACGAGTCTATCTCTTCATAGGTTGGTCTTGTTACTGTAGAGTATTTCTCGGTAGAGAGATGTCTTCATTTTAATACACCTATAATAGATTTAGAGGGACCTTTCCTTATCCAACTACCTTCACCAATTGTATCTCCCTGGCGGGACAACAATTGATATCAATGTTTAATTACTGATAGTTGAACTCCATTTTTACATACACCATCATCCTTTTTCACTAGGTCAACCATGGATCAGTCAACATCTACAAAATCTATATTAGGAAGTATCGAAATTCAAACCTCACCTCTTACTACAGGTGGAACCTTTATATACAATGGATCTAATGTATCTTATGATTTTGGTGGACCTTACTTACCTCTTGGGTATCAATCACTTGGAAGAACCTTTTCTGAAGCTTCGAATAGTGCCTCAATTTTTCATTACCCCCCTTGGTCTTTTGGTATGCCTAGTTTGTCTAGTATGTCTATTACAAGTATGGTACATACCTCACAAACTAATGTTGCTTCTGGATCTATTCAACAACCTAGTTTGACGAGTGGGATGAGTGTTCCAATTTAATCATATACCGTACCATATGTATCTTTGACCGTTATTCAACCATCCATGGGGATATCTATACCTTTGACTGTCATTTAATCTGTTGTAGGATCTGTTCCTTCTTGGGGGAAACCTCCGTTAACCGAGATAAATCCTCCTTTTGGACAACAAAATCCTATTGGAAATTTTTCTTCTGGAATTTATCCTCCTTTTGGTCAACAACCTCCTTTTGGCCAACAACCTCCTTTTTCTCAACAACACCCTCTTGTCCAACAACTTCCTTTTGGTCCATAACTTCCACTTGGTAAACAGCCTTCTTTTGGTCAGAAACCTCCTCTAGGAAACCCCACTGGAGGACCATATCAATTAGGATTTATGCAACCCACTAGTACCCAAGTATTTAGTGGTGCTTCATTCCCTGGAATGGAGAACACTCCATCAAATTTACATCAGGTTGGTGGGGCTGGTGGAACTCAAGTGCCTATTGGCCAACCTTTCCATGCATATACTCCTTCAACTCATGCTATTGGTACACAAATGGCTATCGAACCACCCTATCAAGTTTATCATCCCGGTGGAACTCATATGGCCAATGCACCAACATATTCTCAACAGGGATATCCTCCTCTCTTGGGAGATAATACTCAAGCTTCTTACCAATATCCCACATTTTAAGAGGCTATTTTTAATCGATGGTTACCATTCCTGGAAACATTAGAATTACCTGACCTATCACGGTTAACGAATGATCCCATTTTTCATTCTCCTTTTTGGCTGCCTATCCCTGCAAAATTACCAAGTGATATTCCAAAGTTCGATGGGAAACCTAGAGAAGACCCATCAAATCACGTCATGACTTATCATTTATGGTGTTCCTCAAATTCCTTAAATGATGATTATATCCATTTACTTCTTTTCCAACACACTCTTACTGGGAGTGCTACTAAATGGTATATATAATTACAGCGAGGAACATTTCAATATTTTAATTCATTAGAAATATCCTTTTTGACTCATTTCCAACTTCCCATTCATTATGAAACCGACAAAGAAATTTTAACCTCATTACGACAGTCGACATCGACTCATATTTCTGATCATATCCATGAATGGAGACACCGACATCATATGATTAAAGCCAGTATACCTGACCAATTGTTGGCAAGTTGGTTTACTAAGTCATTACTACCTGCTATTTCCCACGATGTCTCTATGGGTGGCATTGTAATAGAGGAGCAAGCTATCTCTCATGCTTAGTATTTAGACCTTGTTTATTCAAAATATGGCACGTTATATGATCTAATTCTATAGGCTCCTTTCCCATCAACTAATCCAACTACTGTACCTCCTACAAAATCTCACGCTGATGATGATGTGGTGGTTTATAGTACCCAAGACTTTACGAGTAAACCTTCTGGTCAATCTAACCCTAAGGTTTCTCCTCTGCTACCACTCAAAACACTTCGCCTCCTCCTATCACTGTTGGTAAAACTTCTAAGATTAGCATGATTTAGTCCACAATCACCAGTAAATCTCAGAAACCTGGAAGTAAGAAAATGGAAAAGCAAAAGATAAGAAAAATTCCCCACAACAGGAGAAACTCAAAACTCAACTTGCTAAGGATATGCAAAAGTGCAAGCCCAAATATCCTTGTCTCATTTGCGAACAAGACCATTATACTAAGGATTGCCCATGTCGTGTTGACGTTAATCATTTTCTTAAAGGAAATTTGACTGCACCTGACATTTTGACAAATCCTTTCCCATCCCAATAGACTCAAGTGGTTGTACGAGATCAACCCTCTGCCTCTGGAATCTCTTATGTACTTATGTGTCAAGAAAATACTGAACAAGTTTTTGTAACAACACAAACCGAAGGCTATCCTCCTTCCAATGGAAGTGTTGTTGATCAACCTTCTACCTCTATTCCTACCTCTAAATCTATTCCACCTATTACTGGTCCTCTTCAAATTGATCGATCCAGTTCTGACACAGTGATATAACCACCTCCAAAATGTTTTATTCGTAAGTCATCTTTTAACCCGCATGCATGAACTACTAAAAAATACAATATTGTAGAGGAATTGGCTCAATCACCATCTGCGATGTCAGCCCTCGAAGTCCATCATACTTACCCTGTGCAAAAAATATCATTGTTGTCAACTATTGGTGTAGTTGATCCAAATGATGCGAATATGGTAGTTTTTTATTTCGAAACTCATGTTCCAAGACTTCCACACCAACTTGCTTTTCAAATCCAAGTTATTGTGTGAACAAAAACCATTTTTCGTATTGTTATTGATGAAGGAGTCTTGAACTATGTAATGTACGTCAGTTGTTGGAAAGTTTTTGGTTCTCCTTCATTCAATCAATCACCTACTAGATTGAAAGAATTTGACAGTAGAGGATTTAAACCCTTTGGAGTACTCAATGCATTGCCAATCAAATTAGAAGGTAAAATAGTTATTGTTGAGGTAGAAGTGGTTGATTCACCCCTCGACTATAACCTTTTAATGTGTTGTATTTGGATTTATTCCATGTCTGTCATGGTTTCTACCTTGTTTCATGTACTTCATTTCCCTCATCAAGGAAAAATAGTCATGGTAGACCAACTTGCCTACTTTAATTCTAATTCACGCATTTGGTAATGTTTCATTAATAGAACATATTTCATCTGCTTATGAGGATAATGGAGTGGGTATTTTAAAAGATTAATCACTAATGGGAAATTTTCTTCTCCCACTACCCGACATTTCTCCGCTCCCACCACTTAACACTTCTCATGTTGTCGCTTAGATAAACATGAGTTTGACTGGTGCTAGCAGTCCCCTTAAGTCATATGATCCTTGGATAGTTTCCAATCCTACCCAATATGAGAGATATGGATACAAAATTCCTCTTAGTCCCATTGAGTTGGCCTATCAAGCCATTCAATCTTCCACTGTGGCCAATTCTGATACTGATCATTGATCAAATCCGATTTTGGATGAATACTGTCAATCCTCTTGGCTTATTTCTACTACATCTCTTGATCCTTTTGATGATACTTTCCCCATGGATGAAAGTATCATGGATATTATGTATGTGGAGGACACTCCATGGGATCATCATCATCAGTCCCCATTTCTCCCTCAGCTCGATATTATTGAGACTCGTTTAGAATCTTCCTTTTCATTTGACGAAATTGCTATTTCCCAAACTCCCATCTTAATCCATGATGTTTTACTTGAAGGTAATTTAGGGAATATATTCGTTACTATGCCAATTAATATTTCAGTAAACCCTGAGGTTGTGGAAAGTATTTATATAGGTGCCTCTTGTTCCCTAGAGGAAATTCAAACTTATACGAACCTATTCCAAGAATTTCGTGATGTATTTGCTTGGTATTACAAAGAAAAGCCTGGTATTGATCCACAGATTGTCATTCATGAAATTAATACATATCCTGAAGACAAGCATGTTTGGCAAAAGCTTCATCTCGTTCATTCACAAAAAGTCGCTGCTATTAAAGCTGAAGTTGGAAACTTATTAAAGCCGATTTTATTTATCCTGTACCTCTAACTGATTGAGTTTCCAATATTGTCCCCATCATGGAGAAACAAGGAACGATCTGTGTATGTATTGATTACAGGGATATTAATCGGGCTTGTCTGAAAGATAATTATCCAACCCCTTTTATCAACCAGATGGTCGATGTCTCTGCTGACAGTGAAATATTCTCATTTATGGATGGTTTTTTTGGTTATAATCAAATAAACATACTATGATTGGATTAGCATAAAACCTCTTTTATTTGTCCTTGGGGTACTTTTGCTTATTGAAATATTCCTTTCAGACTTAATAACGTTGATGCTACTTTTCAATGAGCTATGTCCTATGAATTTCACAGAATTAGGAAGATTGTTCAACCATATCTTGATGATTTTCCTACACATTCCATGCGACGTCAAGATCACCCGCAACATCTACGATCCATTTTCCTTAGGTGTTGACATTACAATATTCGCTTAAATCCACATAAATGCGTATTTTGGGTGGAATTGGGATTCCTCTTAGGTTTCATCATATCCAAGCATGGGATTCATGTTGATACCTTGAATATTGAGGCCATACTAAACTTACCCCCTCCTTCAACGTTACACCAACTCCAAAGTTTGCAAGTGAAAGAAAACTTTTTATGTCGATTCATTCTCAACTACGTTGAACTGACCAAAGATTTTACTTGAATTCTTAAGAAAGGGGTTCCTTTTGTTTGGGACGACATCACTCAACAAGCATCTGATTCTTTGAAGCATGTATTGAATCAAACCCCATTGTTACATCCCCTAGATTACAGTCGATATTACATTTTGTACATTGTCGCCTCTGATAGTACCATTGCTATGGTGCTTGTCCAAGAGGATGAATCACATGATGAACTCGTGATCTACTATTTAAGTAGGAGTCTTACCACTTCCGAAATAAAATACTCACATGTGGAGAAATTGGCATTAGTTGTTGTTCAAGTTATCCAATTTTTTCGTCACTACATATTATTGCGTAAAACCACCGTCATTTCTAATTGAAACCCCATGCAACATATTCTAACTAGGCAGGTGTTGTGGGGAAAATAATCCAAATGATTTATTATCCTACAAGAGCTTGATTTGGAATTTTAGAAAGCCAAGTCAAATAAATCTTTGGTTTTTGTTGTTGAAACAAAAAATGTGGTAGAAGATTCTATTCTTGATGAATCTCTCTTTCTGATTAGTTCCTCAAATCCTTGGTATGGAGCCATCATAAGATATCTCTAGACCCAAACCTTTCGACCTAATTTTTCTAGTACTGAATGTTGTCACATTCAATACCAATATCGATAATACATTATTGTTGGTGATACTCTTTATCATCGTAGTGTTGATTCTATTTTTAGATTGTGTTTAACACACAAACAGGTCGAGAGATATCTTTATGACTGTCATGCCAGAGCATGTGGTGGTCATATGTCTGGGTATTCCACTGCCCCCAAAAATTATATGCGCCAGATATGTGTCATGCGTGCCATATATATAATCGTAAGTTGTGTGCGCCTCCTTCTCCTCTTCACCATGTAGTTTTTGTTGGTCCATTTTCTAAATGGGGTGTTGATTTCATGACATGTAACCCTCACTCGGCCGGGGAGCATGGGTATATTATTGTCACCATGGATTATTTCACTAAGTGGGCTGAGGTGATGCCTACATTCAATAACACCAGGAAAAATGCAGGCCTTTTTTTTTTAAATCACATTATTTCTCGATTCGTTGTGCCCCAAGCCATTGTCACTGATCATGGCACTCATTTTCAAAATTACATGATGTCAGAATTAACCGCCAAGTTGGGTTTACGACATGAAAATCCAACTCCTTATTATCTGCAGGCCAATGGCCAAATCAAATCCATAACATTTTTGAAAATGATGCTTCATAGGATGATAGGGATTCACAAAACAAATTTTCATACGATACTTTTTTTTGGCATTATGAGAATATCGAACTTCGGTCAAAACAACCATGGGTTTTATGCCATTCCAGTTGGTATATGGTTTATAAGTCTATTGGCATAGGGGTAGACCCGAGGTTCAACGCTTCAACAATGCACCAACAAAAACCTAACTACCGGCCCTTTCAACAACACCTGCGAAGTAGATGAAGTCTCACCCAAGGTAGAGGAAGGGGGGCTGTAGGAATCAAGTGTCTACAACCTAGCTGGGAAACATATCTGTGATCACAATACTTAACAGATCACTTTCACAATTAATGTTCATTATTCTTTGACCCTTATTCACATCGCAGATAAAAACCCTAATTGCAAAAGAACACAATATTCAACAAGATCTAAGCATATCCAACTCTTCAGCACATAGCATCAAACCGATCTAGCATTAATTCATGTTATTGATCACTAAGCTACTACATCAGATGCATATAACATACATAAATATTCAACACTAAGCATAAATCACATCAATAACACAAAGCAATCACAACACATGATATATGTGGTTCACCCCCAGTGTGGGGCTTCGTCCACCAACTCTTCATCTTCTTTATTATCTTCTTTCAATCTTCTTACATGCACATAGCCTCAAAACTAACTCCACATAGAACAAGAGACCTGTGCGCACTTCACCAGATCCTCCTTCCCCAAGTTTGGCATAGCACATATCCTTCTTACAATCACTTTTGCTTAAATCTGCAAGTTCTCAACACATAGTATGCATGGAGCCTTCACAACTAATCGCACTCAACAACCTTTACATATCTTGCACAAAGCCAACTTAGATCTAATGCCTCTTACAATGCCTAGCTACTTATTTATACATTAAAAAATGGGGCCTAAGCATGGGTAAACCCATGGGCCGACATCCCATACATGTTACATAAGCCCTAAACCAAAAAAGCCAGAAAAAAGGGGGCGAGATCCTGCGATCTCCACTTCTCCTGGGCGCTCCGTCTTCGACCTGCCTGTCGAAATCCCAAAAATGGTCAAACATGACCAAGGTTCTCCAAAACTTGGTCGAGGGCCAACAGGCCCCCAACACTCACCTGTGATTCATCTCGAGTCACTCTGATCTGGGAAACTCTGCTTCGAAGGCCTCAAGCTTGGATTTAGCTACCTCGACTTACTTCTTCACCAGATCCTCCTACTCGGAGAACTCCTGAATGATTTTCTCGATGATAGTTCCTTTGAATCACTGTTCCACTGTGGTGACTACTTGTTCTAGCTATGCGCCTTGTCCCTCGATCTCTTCAAAAATGGTGCAGGTTTCATCCTGCACTGGCTGGAGTCTCTGGGTCTCTTCCATGACTTTACTCTGGATAGTGTGGACCTGCTACTGAAATGGGCATTGTTCTTGTGAACTTTTCATCTTATCGATCATTGACAGTAGCTTCAACTATGTGGGTATTTTCGTTGCTTGTTTCTTTGCTTCCTGGAGTTGTGACTCCAATGTCCTTAGTTCTGGGTCCTCTGCAAGGTGCTCATAGGTCTGTTCACTTTGATTGTTGAGTTACTTGCATTCTAAGGCCAATTTCTTGATTCTTTTGACTGTGCTCCAGGAAGTTTCTTCCCTCTGATCTCGCACTTCCTGCAGAGTGCTCGACACTGCTTGCAATTCCAGTTCTGCTACTCTTTCTTGGAGCTGTTGAATGGCTTCAGCGAGCTTCCCCACTTGGCTCTCAGTTTTTTCCTCTTCCATCTGTTCCAGGCCTGACACAAAGCAAATTGCTCTAGTGACTACTTCTTTAATTCCACTCTTCTCTGCAAGCAGTTGTTCATTTTCCTTCTGGATCTATGGTCTATCCTCTACAAAATTTGCGTGGAGGTCATCTTTCTCTTGCTACATAACCCGACACTACTCTAGGGATTCCTCCTTTTATTTATTCAATGCCTCTGTGCCCTTCTCTTTTTCTTCCTGGACCCAATGAAGGAGAGCTTCTGTTGCATCTTCTATTCTATGTAGTTGGGCAGGCTCATCTCCTACTTCTATGCCCCCTGATGACAACAAAATTGTAGACACTGTGCGGCTCGAATAAATATCCTGTTGTACCCCTTTGAGCTCAGCCTCTGTCAAGTCATACATTATCTCTTGTTTGTCTTTTCTTCAATGAAAAATGTCCTCAGAAGTATCTGATACAGCTGTGATGATGAATTCAATATCATCCACTGTAAGT
>JASDQU010202613.1:6001-19006 GCA_032191745.1 Picea mariana | reverse complement strand
GGGTTTTTCTAACCACTTTTGAGTTTTTAATGTAATTAAACTCATTTTTAATGTAATTAACTCATTTTTAAGGGTTATTGGGCATTTTTAGAGCCTAAATTCGTGGAGGAAGTTGGAGATGGACAACTAACTTTCCCAAATATTTAACCAAGGCCATTTGAGGCCATTTGGTAAGCTTTTGGAAAGCATTCAGAGCAGAGAACCTGATGCAAGGCCAAGATAAATCCAGTTTGAGGCAGAGGAGCTGTTGAGGTAGAGATGTTGTCGGACGATTTCTGAGAGTTCGGTATATCTGTTTCAGGTGCCGTAAGTTGTGCAAGATTCTAGAGATCATGGCGAACAAGACCAGATCAGTCTAGGAGCCAAACGACAATTGTAAAGATGTACTAATAAACTTTCGAAAAGAAATCAAGAAGCCTCCCTCGCAGAGAAAAGGCCCGAAGACGTAGGCAAAGTTGCCGAACTCCGTTATCAAACTTGTGCATTATGGTTTGCTGTTCTTTACTGCATTTCAGATTTGCATATATGTCTATGGATGTATAATTCATTTGCTTTTCCTCGTTCTTTCGTTAAAGTTTCCCAATGGTCATTTAATGCATGCTAATTAAACTCAACCATAGTCATTCGAAAAATCCTGACGGATCACTTACTCTCCAGTTCCCCTGCATTGGTAGGACCCTCGGCCCCCATTGTTAAGAATTCTAATAAGGAAACTGAGAATATTGCACAATAACTATTAATTGACTGAGATCAGCAAAGCTATCAATTGACAATTAGTCCTGATGATGAATCCCGATTTGGATTCGAAACGTCGACAAAAAGGACACCAACTGTGGATTATCCGGCAAACAACTTCGAAAATACTCACCACAGAAATCTAAAAACAACGAGAATATTGGTGTCAGGATGTATCCTTCCTTAATGGGAACCTTTAATTTCTTGTCACCAATCTCATATATTAATGTCATTTCCAATGAATCATCATCGTCATTGAGGTCCATCTCATTTCGTACTTCATATTGTGATGACCCATGGGCTCTACCTTTTCTAAATGCGTTGTATTAAGGTAACTCACACATCGGAATGACAATGATGTTCTCTGCAACCGAGATTGCATATCAAGCTATTGAGAAAGCCACTGTAGACCTAGATTCTCTCTCTTTGCGGACAAAAGAGGTGGATCCTATCCTAGACCCCACATGGGCCATAAAATTCTCTAGTTCACATGATTTCCTAGATGATAATTTTCCTTAGGATGAAGTGATCCTAGAGGCCATGAATGGTCCTGAAAGGCCTTGGGAGGACCTTCAACAAAAATGTTATTTTCTCCTAGAGCTTGAAAGAATCGAATGAGATGAGTTCAAGTCCGCCATGGGAGAGATCGTTGGTCACACCATGGTTTTGTTGGATAAGCATGGCATATATGCTGAAGGGAAAATGAAAAATCCCTTTCCTATCATTGTGATTAACATCTCTCAAACCCTTGGCAAGGTTGAGAACATTTATATCAGTGCAGATTTCTCCCTTGAAGAAATTTAGATTTACACCGATCTTTTTAAGGAATTTGAAGACGCGTTTGATTGGTCATATGAAGAAATTACAGGGATAAACCCTAGTATTGTCGAACATGAAATCAAGACTTATCTGAATGTTAATCCAATTCGACGACATAGAGCTGTGAATCCTAGAAAGGCCCCCACCATTAAGGCAGAGGTGGAGAAGTTGCTTAATGCTGGCTTCATCTACCCAGTTCCCTTGACTAAATGGGTATCCAATCCCATTCCCATGGATAAGAAACAAGGAACCATCCATGTGTGTATGGATTTTAGGGATCCGAATAAATCCTGTCTGAAAGATAATTTCCCTGCGCCATTTATTGACCAGATTATTGATGAATGTGCAGGGAGTGAAATATTTTCTTCTATGGATGGATTTTCAAGCTACAATCAAATTCAAATTAAACTCAAGGATCAACATAAGACGATGTTCATTTTTCCTTGGGGTACGTTTGCATACAGAAAATTGCCATTCGACCTTAAAAATGTCGGAGTGAATTTTCAGCAGCTATGACCTTCACGTTCCACGACCTCAAACATATAGTTCATGCTTATCTGGATGACCTTGCTGCTCACTCTCACAAGTGGGTTGATCATCCGATTCATCTTCGGCTAGTGTTTGAAAGATGTCGTCATTATCATATTCAATTAAACCCTCATAAGTGAATCTTCTACGTCAGGTCGGGAATCCTTTTTATATTTATAGTTTCTAAGCAAAGGATCATGGTGGACCCAATGAAGGTAGAGGAAATACTTTAGTTTCCTCCCCCACACAGTATTTTTCAGCTTCAAGGTTTACAAGGGTGTTGAAGAAAATATATGGAATAATCTCACTCAAGAATTTTCAGACACTGCTTGGCTAAAGAAAAGTAGATGAGAATATCACCCTATGTTTATAGCCAACAAAAATGACATCCTAACTCACAAGTATTAATTATGAGTGCTAAGGCTAGTCTTTTATCAAAAAAATATTGCTGGAATTTTACTTTTTATATAATTTTCTGAACATATCAGTTATTGAAATGAATGTAAAGATAGAAGTAAAGTCACCAAGATAATAATTGAGACAGATGAGACATAAAACAATCCTTTATTTCATTCAAGTTCACCAAAGAGTCATTCTCTTTACAAAATATCATGCAGAAAATTTGGACCAAAGTTAAACTTAGACATCCCCGATGGAACATACAAAAGAACCTCTGACAGAAAACCAAAACTAAACTCTAAAAGATGGATCAGATTGCCACAGATTGTTGCCCACTCGACTCTGCACAATAGCCTTTGTCATTCATGAAAATTAATTCACAAACAGACAAGTCTACAAAAACTATCAAAGATAGATCAACACCTCTAAAAAACAAGTGTCTAAATGATGTGATTCAACCTTGAATATTGTTGTCTACAAGAAGACCCTCCTATCATAAAAGAGAATTAGGCTTGTGATGAATAAATGAATGAATGAAAATTGAACTATCTCAGCATAAACTCAAAGACCAAACCTTAGTATGCTTCTGCTTCTATCACCCCTCTTGTCCCTCCCTTTTCTTTTGTTTTTAAACAAATTAGAATTGGTTGAAGTAGTTGAACTAACTCATTAGTTAAGTTAATTAAAATACTCAACCAACTTTAGTTAGAGGGAAAAGTAATAATCATAATAAGGGTTATAAATAAATAATAACTAGTAGGTGGGACCCCTTGTGACTCCCTTTAGCTCATAACAATCATAACATGACTATTTAGTTAAGCAAAACACACCTCCTTGTGACTCCCATCCACATATTCATATTTGACAATTTAGCTCATGATATTTGAAATTATTTTCAAAAAATATTACTCATGTATCCAAAATAAAACATGTTGTCCAAAAATTCCTGAAGTCAAATGTCATCAATAATAGACAAAATAAAAATCAAAAGCCATATTTCCCAATCTACGATGCAATATTTCCTTGATTGTTGTTGTCACCCTTTGATTTTCCTGAATTTGACCTTGGTTGCGCTGAGCCCTTAGGCCTAATCTCGTTGATCATGTGGGAACAATCGTCCCTCAAATGCATCTGGGAAGACACAGATTTGTCAGAGCCATTGGAGGGTGAGGAAGGGGCAGCAATGGCTTTTCCTTTTTCAATGGCATGGTGGGATTCAATTTTCAATCTCTTGCTAGCATGGGAGGATTGCACTGGCAAGTGGTTAAATTGGACAATGGGTTTAATAGGTAGAGGAGCAGGCAAGGACAAATTGGGCCAGCCACGATGTTGGGAGACTGTCAGGTGGACAATCTCCCGCCATCCATCGTTTTCATGAACCTCAGGTTGTAATGAGACATGAGGAGGTACAGGGATGTCGGGGGCTTGATGGACTTGGAAAGGAGGCCTTTCAAGCCTAGGTTGGACCACTCCCTACCCAATCCAATTGAAAAATCTAGTCTGAAACATTTGTCCAAGCTCTTGTGAGTCAACATAAAAATGTATGGAGAACCTTGGCCTTATTGGGCCTCTGTTCCAATTACCTCTCCCTCTGTTTTCTTGGCCATGGCTACCTTGGCTGAAAAAACTCAATCTTGCATGCATGATTGACTAGCAAATAGTCTTTTAAATAACCATACATGACAACTCTTAAAAATATGAAATGGATTTGGCTCAACAATGTATCAGACTCATGCAATCCAATCCATACAAATTGTTTTACTATTCATCAGTGAGTAGGGGGTGAATAAAGGGTCCTGGGATATGTGAGGGGCTTGTATTGAGAGAAACATGATATGATGAGGGGGGGAAAATATGATTACTTCTCAAAGGAAACAACAATCAACTGCAAATAAAAAAAACTTCACTATAGTTCAACCAAGACACTGCTACTGCCCACTGTTTCAACACAAAAGTTTTCTTGACTGTAATCAATTTTGGAACAGGGAGTGAAAAATGAATGTGGGAAAATGATGGGGTTGTAATTAGAGAAAAGTGAATTAATGATGAGGAATGATAGTGGTTACTATTCACAAAATTAATAAAGTAATCCATATATCCATTCTATTAAAAGGAGATACGCCAACCATACAATCATCATGACCAAATAACAATTTATGTGTTTTAACTAGTTCATTGTTCACAATCAAATGTCCATACAGTGCCATCATAAGACAATATGCATTCCAAACAATCTGTAAGGAAGTTCCATTCCTTTCATTTATTCAATTTGCATCTTATAACAATTCTCAAATGTATAATAGTAACCATTTCCACTTTGCTAATCATCAAATACAACCAATGCCCACATAGTTCTTCAACCATCAAATACACCCAAATTCGTGTTTCAAATTTCCATGAAGTTATACTATCATTGCAATCGGGCCTGTCATTTACAATGCAAGACATTCTTTAAACATATATAATGATAGTTAACCCAATAATTCAGACTTAAATTGCAAAACCTTGGATCATCATTTAAACAGATAGATAATAGCCACCACTAAAAAAAATTCTATGCATAGAATAATTCAATTATGAAAGTGTAATTTTGTCACTGTACAAGTTCAATTCAATGTGACTCTAACACGTTGGGCTGTCCATCACGACGAGGTATCAACAACATGCCTGTTTTCATAAAAAAAAATAATTCAAAAGAAACAAAGTCGTGCTTAAACTCTGTGACTATCTCTGGGTGCGGAACCCAAACACCCATATTATACACAGTGGCCAATGACCCAAAAACACCACGATGCAACATTTCCATTTTAAATTCCTAAACACACAGTCACAGTATTGTCTTAACCCATCGTGCTGAGCTATCGATCTAACACAATATTGCTTCAAATTGATCAAATTGCAACCAACCATGCTATGTAAAACTCAGGCTTATGCAATCACATAAACGTAATGCATACATTTGATGGATTCTCTATAGTCATTCGGGTTGCAATAACCATTTGACCCAAAAAGAAACTAACATTTACAATGACCATTTATTCGTTGTGTAGAAACACCACACACATAGACACAGTATGCGCAACATTAAACAATTGTAACCAATGCCAAGCTAAAAATCCAAATAATCCTTAGTGCAAAACATACCACGAATGTGTATCAACCAATCAACCAAACATGCTATGGAAACCACACATACCCACGCATCAACATAGAATGAGGTTGTGACCTTCTCAATTAAAACCATACTGGATTATCAACCTCAAAGACATCGACTGTGTATTTTGAACTATCCAATTAACAATGTAGGGTTTATACATTGTGTTAACACAGATAGTAAGTATATATCAAAACCAACATGAATGTGACATGACCCACTGGGCGAGCCTGTACTCAATTTCATTGATAATACACAACCCTCCAACAATAACGAAGCAGTAAACCCAATAAGCCACGCTGATGTTCTATATCAACCCTCAGAGTTGTGGAGTTAACGGTTTGCACTGTGACCAAAATAGGAAAAGCTAGATCCAACTCCCTTCAATGGTGAAAAACCTTCGAGACCAATGGTGCATACATAGAGAGATCCACGACTTATTCGTGGAAAGATAATGAATCCCATGATAGGAGGGCTACAACAGAGGAGTGAGTCTCCAACTTGGCCGGTAATGGTACTTAACGCATGCATGGTGTAACCTTAGTGGTTCTCCAATCAAGCAACCACAACTCTGAAGTGAAGACAGGGCCGAGAAAGAACCAAATAACCCACTGCACAACCTTTAATGGTGAAAAAAAACCAATGCTCAAGTGAACAGAACACAGTGACACAGAGTGCTGCCAACCATTAAACCCACAAAAACCAAAGACTTGATATAGCGATGAATGCGTGAGGATAGCCAAGCATCCAAGACCAAACAAAAACCCTCCAACTAAACCAACAAGGATAACAGAGATCCCTTACGACTTCTAACACCCAAGACGTCCCAATACATTGTAAATTCAGACATTATCACAGAGAAAGCCACCAACAATTCATTCCAAAAACACAATTTTACATAGTTGCAGTACTTAAGTATAACACAACCCATACATTTGAGCCAATATATCCATTTCATAAATAGAGCAGTCTAATGGATAGCCAAAAAAATACATACCTATAATCCAAGCACTTTAAAACGTGAATTGGCCGAACGGTTCCTCCCTGCTTGAAAATCGGAGCATAACCCCAACAACATCTTGAACAATATCTCAACTAGGGTGGCGACCAATGGAAGGAGTAAAGGTGATGTGCAGTAAATGCATGTCGCCTCCACCCACAATTCATTAACTCATCACTACATGCCAACAAGCTTTTCATTAACACCATTAAATTAAACCTTGCGTTGGAATCTGCATCTATTACTTGTCAAATGCGCCATCCCCATAATATCTCCCATTTCCAACTTGACCATATTACATATCAACCATATAATCCAATAACCATGTATCAAATCATCCAAAAGTGTGATCCACATCGGCCATAACATAATCGCCATTGCATATTAACTATATAACTCAAATCACATAGCTATTAACTTAGTAGCTAGGATAACAACAATCCATAAAATTGATGCACATAGTATAGTATATAGCATAGTTTAAATTCTTCCCTTTGCATTTGCTGCGTTTCTTTTCATTTCTTTCCAATCGCTTGTATGTGTTGTCGTTTTTTTTTAACTGCCTTTTATGTATTATTACTAACATATTTGTTGTGCAGGTGTCGCAAGAACACATAGCAATGGTACAAATGAATAACATAGGTCGTAGTGTTATAACCCTAAATTGCACCACACATGCTTACCTGGCATCAGGCCAACTCATATCCCTTCATTGCCAACACATCTGCTGAACAACCTCTTTGAAAATCCTCTTAGGTAAAGGCACATGCGCCCTAACCCACTACTGAACGCGGGTGAATGCTGGCAGGCCTACTATAGCCCGCGTTTACCTAACAAAACACAAAAATAGGAAAGTTTCCGATGGGACAAAAAGCTATGGGTCAGTTAACTGAAACTCCTGGCCATGCATGGATGAGAGTTCGTCCAAAACCCTAGCTCCTTCTAGCCTATAAAAGAAGGGGTAGGGGTACCATTTGGAGGAGGAAAATTATAAGCAAAGAAACTCTGCCCATTTGCTGAATCCATTGTCCCAACCCTTTAGCCTTTCCTCAAGCCTAAGGAGAATTAACGCAAAGCAGTTGGAGGACAAAGAAGAGGAGGAGCCTAGGATCAGGATCAAGGAGCGGTGGCCGATCTCGACTTTAATTGTAAGTTGATTCATTTTGAAAATAATAAAAGAATACTTTTCCCGTCCCAATGCATGAGTTATCTATGATTTGTATAATTTATGCTTACTCTCTAACCCTCAAGTAGAAAAGTAGCATGCATGCGTAGTTTTTTGTCTTGATTGCAGGTTAACTTTGGAAGGAGCAGCGCAAGTAAGCGGGCAAAGCGCAATGGAGGATCTACACCAAACATCAATAAAAAGGTTAGTAGTTCCTTGCCATGCCTGTATCGTGAAAGCGGGTTTAAGTTTTGGGTGGTAGGTTAAAAGGTCATTTCTTTACGGTCAAAATTTTCATGCAAGTCTGACCCTAGTTTGCTAGTCCGTAGGGTATATTTCCCAACAACAGAATTGGTGACCGTACTGGGGATATACTCTTTAGGGTCTTCGGATTTAGTTAAGGTTTTTGGGTAGTTTAAAGGATTAGATTTTCTATTTCTTTGTTTGTCTGTTTTCTGTTAGGTCAGAGCTAGCAGGGAACCTGGTTCTTTATACCAGTTTTTCCTTGACTGTTGCTTGACAGTAATTATCGAGACACACAGAGGTACATGCGGCCTGCAAAAGGCCTGCACGCGTGTACCCACGCCCTAACCTTCTACTGCCTGTGTTTGAACACTAACTGTAGGGGTTTCAGTAGCGTGTAGGATTCAGAAAGCTTGAGAGGTAGTCCTCCTCTTCCCTGTCAGAATTATACATTCTCAGGGGGCTTTCGGGATCCTGTCTAAGTCTTGCTGGTTCATAGTCTTGTCTCAGTTTGCTTTATTGCGTTTTGTTGTTTCTTGCAATTATTTTTCTTTTCTGTTAGGAAGAAGCATCCAAGCCTTTAAGAGACCCTGGTTATCAATACCAGAGGCCTCTTCCTGGTCTGGGCTGCCTGTGTTTATTTTTGCCTTAGCTTTGATACATACACGCGGCCTGTGCAAGTGTAGCCCGCGGGTACACACGCTCTGTGGTAGCTCAGCACGCATTTTGTACGCGTGTTGTTTCAGTGACAGAGGCGTGCTTGACATGCAACTTTTCATTCAGGATGGGGCAGTCATCCCCTCCTGTGGTGAGAAGTTTTCCTCTCAGGTGGTTGAGTCTAGGGTAGAACAATCAGTAGGTTAGGGCCTCTTACCCTTAGCCTATTTTTTTCTTAAGTTGATAGTTGATAGAAAAGATAAAAAGAAAAATTTTGTTTTATGGTTTTTAGACAAGCATAAGAATCGTTGTTTTCCTGATTGCCATTGAGTGTCTTTACTTCGATTCTTTGCGATATGCGCTTTAAGCCAGAATTTTGTTTTGTTTTCTTGGTTTTGTGCTTGTCGACATTTTCCCTTTGTTGCTTCATTTAACACTTAAATAAAAAAAAATTCTTTTCATTTTCTTCTTTGCTTGAAAATTGTGTTTCTGCATCAATAGCTAGGGATAAGTCTTTTGGTTCATAAGTTTTTTGCAGTACATTTAGTGCATAAGTAGCTCGTAGTTGAGCGAAATTCCTTTATGTTTGCTGCATGAAATCTTAGAAAAATTGAAAAGAAAAAGAAGTCTTTCTTTGTGAAAAGTTGTTGATTTTTGCATTTAGTAAAAGTCTTTTGTTTCCAGTTTTTTTCATTTGTTTTTCTTTGAGTCTTTACACATCATCAGTTTCACCTTCATTCCCTGTGACGTAAAAAATCCCATAAAAGCAACGCTAATTTAAAATCTATTAGACTTTTTGTTTGTAGGGTTCATATACTAGTTCAGGACTAGGGCCTTGGATTAGGTTGGAGAGGACACTCTCCAGGGCCACTCAAACCAAACATTGGAGTCTGTGATAGGGAGTGTAGAAGTCCAGTTTTGTGGAAGTTATCCGGGACCCCCCTCTAAAACAGGGGCTAAACACGAGGTCGTGTAAGGAAAGGTAGCGGAGATAACCCCTCCAAAGCCGGACCAAGCGTAGTGGAGAACACATATCGAGGATTTTTTGTGGGATTCCGTCGTTTTCATTTGCCACAGGGATTCGTGGGTCTCGAATTCGTTCGAGGTCCTCAGTTGTCTTCCGGACCATTTGCTCTTGATACCCTTGACAGGTTTTGGGCTTGATACCCTGCTCATTGTGGTTTACCTGACTATCGACTATACCCGCCTAGTGACTGTTCGTGTGCTGAAAAACTAGTTGCCAATATTTTTAGGGACATACACAGGTGACTGCGGGGGTATACCGTGGTACCTAGGGCAAACATCAGGCCATTCTTTGCAGAGTATACCCAGAGGGTGCTTCCATACTCGAGTTGCACTTGCACCGGTAAGTTGCTCTAGTGTTGGTTGTTGTAACTGTTCTTCCAACTAGTTTAGTGTTTGCTTGACTTATCTCTTAGGGGCTTCTTTTTTAGTGTGTGTTACTGTTTGCACGTGTAGAATACCTTAGCGTGAAATGGATCTTCTCACATAGTGGAGGATCCTAAGCTCCGCCGGTCACGAAGGCTTCAAGGCCTACCGCCGGTTATACTGGAGCCACCCCCGCCACCATTGAGGCGGAAGCTAGACCAACAAGGGTCTTTCGAAGCAACCGGGTTACAAACCATTGAGCTCGAACAACTCCCGGAGGAATCAACCACCAATATTGGCTCGGTTGAAACCCCAACCATTGATACTTGGCCATCGGTCATTGTACCAATCCAATTTTACGAACACCTGTCAGTGCCTCACACAGTTATGGAACCAAATTCTGTTACTTCTTCTGGGAATTCTTCCATTCCCACCACCGTTGCTACCACAGGAGAAGCATCTCCTAACTTGTCGTCGTCGGTCTGGGCCACCATGGTCTCGGCCGCAACTATGTCGCACAGTGGATCGACCCCATCTATCGTGGCGACCACAACTCTCTTTACACCTAGTGCGACAGGCTCTTCGTTTTCATACGATATGCCTAGTTCGGACACAAGTCCTGCACTCACTCACTCCACTTTACAGACTTTGGGTCTGGGGGCAGGGAGCTCTAATGTTCCTATGCAAGGTCAACTTGGGGGAATTCCTGTCCCTTTCAATGCTTTTCCTTACGCTGGAGATCATATCTCTCCTTCGTCCCCTTCGCTTGGTGGTCTGCATCAGCAGTCTGCCGAGCAACCTGCACACACGAGTTCATTTGGAGCCGGGATTCAAGGAACACCTGAGCACACTATGCCGATCGGTTCGTCACCGTTTGTTTGGAACGGGATGTTTGGTAACAACACATTTGCATCCACTGCTTTCCCATCTAGGGGCACTCCCATCTTTGGACAGTCTACTCCGGCGTAGGGTACTATTCCTGCGCCAGGGGCACATATAACAGAACCTTGGAACTTAGGACAAAGATTCGTTCCCTCCTCTGGAATGTCGTTCTGGGGTAATTCTTTCCACAATCAATGGAACCCCGGACAGACTTCTATGCCTCTCCCAGCAGGACCGACATGAGGCAATCCTTCCCAAAGTCCGTCAAACACGATGAATGCCCAACATCCTATGTCCTTTATGGGAAATCAGCCAATGATGTCTCCACAGATGCAAAATCCTTACGCTGGTTAGGGCCATGGTTTCTACCAGAATCTGGGCCAGCAGCCAAACTTTTCCTGGCAACCTAGTGCCAGTCAAACTCCAGGACCCTTTTTCCCAGGCTATTAGCAGAAACCCAAACTACCATTCCTGGCGACATTACACTTGCCAGATTTGACAAGGTTGTTAAATGATCCTATCTATCACAATCCGCGTTGGCCTCCTATGCCAACGAAGTTTCCTTCGGACATTCCAAAGTTCGAGGCCAAGCCTAATGAAGATCCAAGTGATCACGTGACTACCTTCCATCTTTGGTGTTCATCTAACTCATTGAAATATGACTCCATCCAGTTGCGATTGTTTCAACGCACTCTTATCGGGAGTGCCACAAAATGGTACATCGAGCTTGATCGCTCAAGATACTCTTCTTTTGGCGAAATGGCGATGGCCTTCCTTAACCATTTCCAGTTACCTATAATATACGACACAGGCACAGAGTATCTATCCAATTTCGAACAGACGACAATGGACCATATCTCGGATCATATCTGAGAGTGGAGACGCCGAAAGAGTCTAATCAAAGTACCAGTCCCACCAACATTCTTGCTTGAGTGGTTCCTTAAGTCTTTAGTCCCATAATTATCCAAAGACATCGCGACTTCAGGAGTTTTCTCCGAAGAAGATGCCATCATGAGGGCTCAACAGTTTGAGCTTATCTATTCTCAGTCTGGTTTATTGTACAACATCCTGCCGGATGCACCATGATCGATACTGGATAAAACTAGACAGAGAGTTGGACCACATGCCGATGGTATTGTTGGTTCAACACAAACCAAGCCCGCTGAGCAATTGACAAAGCAATTGCAACAACTATCTATCCAACATTCAGCGGCCAGCCAGACTACTGCTTTGGTTGCTCCTCCTACCCAAACGTCGGAAGTACACTCCATGCAGACAACTAATCCAAAGGCCACCCAACAGCCTGAAGGGAAGAAAAAACAACGAAAGAAGGGTAAGGGGGAGAAAAAACCCACTGATAATGCTGGTGAGGGCACCATGGAAAAATGGAAGGCGAGGTATCCGTGCAATTTATGTGTGGAAGACCACCCAACCCATCTGTGTCCTCGACTTGCAGAGGCCAAAAATTTTGTCACACAGCAACAACAAGCCATGTTGACTAATCCCTTTCAGCATGGGTAAAATTTAACTCAAGCCTCTACAAGTGCCGAAGGGGGCAGCCAAGAAACCTGCCCTCCTCCAAACAATTCCTCATCCGCGAACATATTTATGGTTAGGGGTGATGCTTTAATAATGACTAGAGCACACAACTATAGTAAATCAAGCGCTTCTGAGAAGGGTAAAGAAGCCGAACTCCCATCTCTTCCTCTACAGATTGAGAAGACGTTGGGAGAAACGATGACACACATTCCAAAGGGTGCGTTTAAGAAAGATTCTCACAATCCAAACGCAAGGGACACCCAAAATTACTCTGTGGTGGAAGATTTATCACAAATCACTTGTGCGATGTCCGCTTTGGAGGTCCTCCAAAGTGGCCCTGCTTAGAGAAAATCCTTGCTAACTGCGTTAGGCTCTACCGAGACTTGTAACCTGGGTACCATCATGCTAGATACGAAGGACTTAAAACCTCATTTGCCTTACCACGTCACATTTCAGATAGTAGTGGCTCATCCCATGAAAACTTTTACACGCAAT
>JASDQU010202612.1:1892-19023 GCA_032191745.1 Picea mariana | reverse complement strand
CCTTGCAAAGAACTCATCCTTCCATTCGAAGACTAAGCATATACAATTGAGGTACCACTTCATACGATCCGCCTTGGAAGATGGACAATTGAAGCTGGAAAAGATACACACTAGCCAGAATCCTGCAGACATGTTAACAAAGGGAGTAACCAGGGAGAAATTGAGTTCTTGCTCAGTTTCAATTGGTCTTCAAGAATGAATATGAAGATGAGAAATTTGCTAGGTCAAAGAAGGTTCAGAGTCCATCATATACAAAAACGGTGGAGTTGTTGAGATCAGTCTCCAAGTGGGAGATTGTTGGTTGTGGAGCCTGCTTATCTTCTTGATTTAGAGGTCTTTTACTTTCAGCCGTGTTTATGTCCCATGAAGTATTTACACCCCAGAAGTATGTACACTCTTCCATGCGGGGGAGCGCAGAGGGGGGTACCCCCTCTGCGGGGTCTGGGGGCAAGCGGGCCCCCAACGGGGGTTCGGGGGCAAAGCCCCCGAAGCAAAAATTGCCTTGTAAAAGTATATTGTAATTTCATTGTAAATCTGGACCGTTCATTATAAGGTCACAGATCTAACGATAGAGATTATGTTAGGGTTTTTTTCCCTAGAAGGAAACCCTCTTTTATGAGGGAAATGTATTGTGGCTATGTAGGTTGGCGAGTATTGTATTCTGAGAGAGGAGACTGTGAGAGAAAAAAGAGGAAGTTACAATGGGTTTTGTTGTAGGTTGTATCCCTTCATTTTGCTGGATAATAATAAAGAAAGGACCTGACAATTTCTCTGGTGGACGTAGCCCACACTGGGTGAACCATGTAAATATGTGTCTCTCTTGTATTGTGTATCTTCTGTGTTTTGTTTCCGCATTTGTTTTATTTTATTGCTCCGCGGTCCTGTTTTTCTAACATAGGTGAGAGGAATTCAAAACCCTCATCAAGTCCCACTTGTACCCTATCACGTATGTAGAGGACCAATGGATTTGGTGGCACTACTTCAGGCAGAAGCAAGGGCAGAGTGTACAAGAGTACACCTTCAATTTTAGAAATATGGCCATCATGCTAGGTATCTCTCCTAAGAACCCAGATGCAGTCCTCAAGTATCTGGGGGGTCTACATAGCCATCTATGAAAGCAAGTGATGCTTTTGAAGACAAGGATAGTGGATGAGGCATGTGTACATGAATATTATCTCGAAAACATAGGCTGCAAGAAAGGGAAACCAAGCAGTTCCAAGTAGAAAGAGCACCAAGAGGCTTCCAAGGAGGGGAAGAAGAAGTGGAAAGGCGAAAAGGATAAGAATATGACAACCATTGGTTTCAGTACCATAAAACCTTCAAAATATTTATTCAAGATGGAATCAAAAGTGGAAATAAAGCCATACCAAGGTGAGATTGATGTATTAAATCTAAATTATTGGTTGAAACAACTAGAAGTTTATTTCAACATTCACCATATATATGAAGAAAAAAAGATATAATTTGTTAGACTGAAGTTAGAGGGCCATGTTTTAACTTGGTGGGAAATCCATATGGAAACACTTAGGTTGGAGAGTGATTCGTTAGTAACTAGGTGAGAGGACTTCAAAACCCTCATCAAGTCCCAATTCTACCCTATTGCGTATGTAGAGGACCAATGGATCTGGTGGTGCTACTTTAGGCAAAAGCAAGGGGAGAGTGTATAGAAGTACACCGTCAATTTCAGAAACATGGGCATCATGTTGGGTATCTCTCCCAAGAATCCATATGTACTCGTCAAGTATTTGGGGGGTCTACATAGCCATCTATGAAAGAAAGTGATTCTTTTCAAGCCAAGTATAGTGGATGAGGCATGTGTAGAAACATAGTATCTAGAAAACATAGGCCACAAGAAAGGGAAACCAAGAAGTTCCAAGTAGAAATAGCACCATGAGGCTTCCATGGAGGGGAAGAAGAAGTGGAAAGGGGGAAAGGATAAGAATACGACAAGCACTGGTTCCAGTACCATAAGCCCTTCACATTATTTATTCAAGATCAAAGAAAAAGTGGACATAAAGCCATACCAATGTGATATTGATGCATTAAAGCTAAATTATTGTTTGAAACAACTAGAATTTTATTTCAACATTCACCATATATATGAAGAACAAAAGATATCATTTGTTAGAGTAAATTTAGAGCGCCATGCTTTAACTTGGTGGGAAATCCATATGGAAACACTTAGGATGGGTGATTTGCTAATAACTAGGTCATAAGAAAGGGAAACCAAGCAGTTCCAAGTAGAAAGAGCACCAAGAGGCTTCCAAGGAGGGGAAGAAGAAGTTGAAAGGGGGAAATGATAAGAATATGGTAGCCATCACACATCAGTGCAAGGATCTTAGCAACCATTTTAACCATTGCAATATTGATGGGAACACTGAGGAAAAGTGTTGGAAACTACTTCCATAGTTGAACCCAATGAATGATAAGAAAGATGCAAAGAAAAAGAATCTTCTAGCCAGGGATTCAAGCAATTAGGTTGAAAGAAGATTTGATGTGGATGATAATATTTTCTACACATTAGTGTTGAAGGATATGAACTTGAGTAGACTTCATCACCAGAAAGAGAAGGAGATGACCAAACTCTTCCACATTAAGATCCAAGTCAAGAGGAACAAGATAGACACCTTGTTTGACTTTGGTTCACAGGCTAATCTCATAGAGAGGATCTGGTTATAAATATTGGATTGGAGGTTTGCGATCATCCTAGACCATATCCATTGGGGTGGGTAAACAACGATGCAAATATCAACCTAATGAAATAGTGTAAAGTAAAATTTTCTATAAGTATTGATTTTATTGATGACGTGGAATTGGAAGTAGTACCCCTTGATGTATCTGAAGTAGTGTTTGGAATCCCCTAAATGCATATGAGAGATGCAATATTCATGCAAAGATCCAACTAGTACTGACTAATCAAGGATGGGAAGTCCTACATCATCAACGCGCATAAAGAAAATTCAAATATCTCACTGGTAAGTGCCAACCAAGTCAATAAGTTCATTAGTTCTAGTAAGAAATATGATTTTCTTTTCTTAAGAGAAAATTAGATGGAGCATGAGTCAATAAGAGTAAAGGCACCCTTGGAAGGGTGTACTAAAGAGAAGAAACATAAGTTGGACGAGTTTCTACAAGAATACATAGAAGTGTTCCAGGAGAATAAAAGGCTACCAACCAAGAGGGAAGTGGAGCATGAAATATAGTTATTTCTAGACTCCCCATTTATGAATATTGGGTTGTATAGATAGTCCATTTAGGAAGCAAATGAAGTGAAGAAGAAGTTGCAATAGTTTTTGGAGTAGGGTGTGATTCGACTAAGCACCTCACCTTGTGGGTCACCTATCATAATTGTACCAAATAAGGATGGGACTTGGAAAATGTGTATTGGCTATAGAGAATTGAACAAAATTACACTAAAAAATCGATACCCTCTTCCCAAGATCGACAATATATTAGATCGGTTGCAACATGAAAAATATTTCACCAAGTTGGATCTCAAATAAAGATACCAGTATGTATGTGTCAAGGAATAAGATACCTGGAAGAGTGCCTTCAAGACAAGACACAGTTTTTATGAATGGTTGGTCATGCCATTTGTTTTATGTAATGCACCAACTACATTTATGAGATTGATGAATGATGTATTATGACCATATCTAGATTCATTTGTTATAGTCTATTTGGATGATATACTGGTTTATAGTGCTACCCTAGAGGAGCACATCTCACATCTCATGAAGTGTTAGAGGCTCTAAAGAAGCACCAATTGTTGGCTAAACTCAATAAATGTGAGTTTTCTCAGCATTCTTTGGTGTATTTGGGGTATTTGATCGATGGAGGGGAGCTCAATATAGATCCTGCAAAGATGGAGGCCATCATGAAATGTCTAGTTCCTACAAATTTCATTGAAGTTAGGATTTTTGTTGGGGAAACACATTACTTGCGGAAGTTCATAGCTTCATTTTCAGCAGTAGTTGCACCATTGCACACCATAACCATGAGTGGTAAGAGTTTCCAGTGGGGGAAGAATCAATAGAAGGATTTCAATGAGTTGAAAAGAAATATTAGTCAAGAACTAGTTCTCGCATTACCAAACTTGCAAAATCCTTTCGAAATGGAGACATATGCAAGTGGGTATGACATGGGAGAATTTTTTATGCAAGGAGGAGGGCCTGCATGTTATCATTCTAAAATATTTCATGGAGAAATTCCCATCTACCCTACCTATGACAACATTGTGCCCTCGTTCAAGCTAACAAGAAGTGGAAGCACTATCTGATGGTAAAGGAGACCATCATCCACATATATCACCAACCGCTATAGTATTTGTAGGCCCATAGTAAGCTACAACAAACTAAACATTACAAGTGGATTGGGTTTTTACCACAATTTCATCTAGTCATCAAGTATAAGAAGGATAACACAAATAGGTTGGTAGACATGCTTTCAAGGCCACCCACATCCAATATTACAACTTTGGGAACTTTGATTCACATGCAACCTTTTACCCATGATGCATGCAGAGGGGCATATACAACATATGAGGAGTTTAACGAGGTGTTTCAACATATATAGGGAAAAATTCATATAGAATAAGGTGATGACAAGGTTGACTATCATTTATAGAATGGGTTACTCTAAAATCTCGAAAAGATTTGTGTCCTTAAATATGAATGATTGTTGCTTATCAAAGAGGCTCACACCTCCAAGGTTGCAGGACATTTTAGTGTTGGGAAGATAGTTTCCAACTTATAGAGGCATGCTTACTGGCCTAGAATGCAAGAATATGTAGCACAATATATGATCTAGGTGGATATGGATGGCCACCCACCTTTTACAACTGGCTCAAAACAGTTTTCTGGCAATTTTGGTAATTTACTATTTTTAACAGTTTTTCGGGTCCTTAAAATTTCGGAGCCGTTTTGAGGACAAAATCTCTCGCATGCCCAAGCGACCTCTCATGGCAAGATAAAATAAATATGATGGGACAAAATATCCTTTCAAATTGTTGATTGGGGAAGCCCTCACGCATCAGAGGAACAAGATGATGGATAGTTTCGTGCAAATCCTTCGACGACTACCAACAGGCAACACATCATCTTCGAGCGGAGGCATCACCCCCTTCAAGGTAAATATAAATTTTTATATTCCTATATTTGAAGTTCTGATAGATGCAAATGCCGTAGACAAGTGGTTTAATCTACTAGAAGGGTATTTTTCTTTCCATAACTTTTCAAATAGAGAAAAGATTACTTTTTCACTCCTCAAAGCCGTTCCCCATGCCAAAGATTGGTGGGAAAATTTCTGTGAGAAAAAGAAAATAGAGGAACCCTCATTATTTACAGTCACGACCACCTGGGAATCCTTTAGGGATGCTATTAAGGAAAAATACTACCCTGTCGGAAATTATGACGACTTGTATACCAAATGGACCACACTGCGGCAAGAAAGAGACCAAGTAGTGCCAGATTTCACAAATATATTCCATACCTTGCACACCAAGCTGGGTATGAAAGATTCAAAGAGACATTTGGTGCTCAAGTATTGCGGTGCTATGCATAGATACATCTAGACCAAAATGGAAATTCTGGACATCTCATCCTTGGGTGTGACCTACTGATATGTCGTTAAAATCGAGCAAAAGCTCAAACAAAAGATGCGACAATTTGGGCCTGGGAACCCCGCACAAAAAAAGCCAAGAAAGGGTGGCCCCAAACCACAGAACAAAGGACAAAGAAAATATGGATAGTATCAGGACAACCAGTCCAAGCCATAAGCAAAGAAGGACACCAGAAAGACAAAGAAAGATACCGGGAAGTGGTGAGACTTCCATAAGATCCCTTGACATAACACTGCTTATTACCACTCAAAGCAGCCGCTGGTGGCCAAAGTTAAAGCCTCTGAATCAGATGTGGGTTTTGACTCTGAGTCAGAACCAGAAAGGAGAAGATGGATCATTGACGTGCGACCTAGTGCCACCGTTGCTACCACCAAGCTCCAGCCCGGTGAACCAGATGAGCCAGAAGAAGGAGAGAGCCTCTTCCATTCACAGATGTGGGTGAAAACCACCCCACTGCACTTCATCATTGATAGTAGTAGCCAGAAGAACCTCATCTTAGTAGAGGTCATCAAGTGGCTGGCCATGTCGACAACACCACACCCATAACCCTACATCATTGGATGGCTTCGCCAAGGAAGTGATCTCCGCGTCAGCCAACAATGCCCACTGTTGTACGAAATCAATCCCTTCAAAGACGAGGTATTGTGTGATGTTTCTCCTCTCAAAGTTTGTGGTGTTCTTTTGGGACAACCTTATTTATGGAAACATCATGCCGTATATGAGTCTAGGCCTTGTAGTGTTATTATTACTTTGAACAAGAAATTGTACAGGATACCCGAGGCAGTCCCACCTAGTGCTATTTCCTTGATCTCTGCTAAGAAATGCAGTAAGGTCATGTCTCAGACGTGGAAGTTTGTCTTCTTCGTGATTCACTCTCAGAATGAACAAAATATCACAACCACATCTAGGGTCTATGCGACCGACCTCTCCACACAACAGAAGCAAGTATATAAGGTCGTGGAAGAATACTCAGATATATTCTCCTCACCTACCGGGGTAACTCTGCACTGCTAGGTCAAGCACCCCATCGATTTGACCCCTAATGCACTGCTGACCAATGGGTTAGTCTATCGCCACTCTCTGTTAGAGAATGAGGAGATCAAGCGACAGATCCAAGAACTGCTCCACAAGGGGCACATCCATCCCAAATCATAACCTTGTGGGAGCCCAATAATACTGGTACAGAAGAAAGATGGAACTTGACGACTCTCCATTGATTACCGGGCTCTGAATAAAATCATAGTCAGAAACCGATACCCAATTCCTCGAATCTACGACCTCCTTGATCAACTCACGGGGGGGAAATACTTTAGTAATATTGATCTGAAGTCTGGCTACCACTAGGTCCTGATAGAACAGACAGATCTATGGAAGACCGCCTTCAATTCAAAGGAAGACCTATTTGAATGGTTGGTCATGCCCTTTGGTTTGACAAATGCTCCAACCACTTTCATGAGGATGATGGGAGATATCCTGTGACAATACTTTTGTAGTGGTGTATCTGGATGACATTCTCATTTACATCAAGACTTGGGCCGAACACTTGCAGCATATTCAATAGGTTATTCACACCCTGCGACAACACAAGCTATATGCCAACTTGGAAAAATTCTCCTTCGATATGAACAGGGTCCATTACCTGGGCTACATCATTGATCAACATGGTGTACATGTGGATCCAACCAAGATCCAAGTCATTTGTGACTGGCCAACCCCAACCACACTCACTGAGTTTCAGAGCTTCTTGTGCCTTGCCAATTTCTATAGCAAGTTCATGTTGGGATTCTCCCATATTGCATGGGCCCTCAGCCAAATAACCAGGGGTGGTGGTAAGGAGAAATTTGCGTGGGGCCAGTCCCAACAATAATCGTTTGATGATTTGAAGAAACTCTTGTGCTCAACCCCAGTACTTTCACTACCAGACCTGCAACGACCCTTTGAGATCGAGACAGATGCTTTAGAATATGTTGTGGGTGTCATTCTCACTCAACACGACCACCCTGTGGCCCATCATAGTGAGACACTATCAGATGTTGTCCGTAAGTACCCTATTTACGACAAAGAAATGTACTTCATTGTGCAAGCCTGCCGCCAGTAGAGACATTACATTCTTGGGAAGGAGAAAATCATTCACACTGATCATAAGCCACTATAGTTCATGCAGACACAAGGAAAATTGTAGAATGACTGCGATCAAAAGTGGTCCACATACTTGCAACAATTTCACCTCAATATCAAGTATAAAACAGGAAGCATCAACTGCGTCGCTGATTTCCTCAGTATACCTCCAGTCGCAGCACTCACCACGGTGCTAGAATCTTGTGGCCATGAGACCTCTGGATGGCCCCAACTCTATGAGACAAACCCGGACGTTGCCACCACCTACCAAATTTTGGGTACAAACGCAGTTGTTGATAATTTCCATCTTCAGGATGGGTTGTTGTGTCATCTGGGCCATTTCTGTGTTCCATCAAGTGAGCAAGTGAAGTTGATTTGAGAATCCCACTACAACCGAGTGGCAGGACACTTCGGTGTCGAAAAGACAGTGGCGACGCTACAAAAACATTTCTTCTGGCCGAAATTTCGACAGGAGGTCATCAAGTATATCAGGTCCTGCACTACCTGCACTATTGCCAAACCAACCACTAATAAACAGGGCCTATACACCCCTCTTCCTACTCCTGACAGGTCATGGGAATCCATCTCAATGGACTACATGTCGGGCCTCCTATCCACCAAGCAGGGAAATGATTGTGTTTTTGTGGTTGTTGATCGCTTTTCTAAGATGGCGATTCTGGTTGCGTGCAAGAAGAGCATCAAAACAGAGGCCACTACGAAGCTCTTCTTTGAACGAGTTTGGGTACATTTTGGAATCCCACAAACCATTGTCTTAGATTGAGACAGTCGATTTCTCAGAACATTTTGGTCGAGCCTCTGGTCACTGCTGGACACCAAGCTCACCAAATCCACGGGCTTCCACCCCCAGACATATGGTCAAATCGAGGTCGTAAATCGAATGATTGTGAATATCCTTCACATGTATAATTCCAAGAACCCTCACACATGGGATGAGATCCTTCCCTATGTCTAGCATAGCTACAACTGAGCCCTGCATAGCTCAATTAGCCACAACCCCTTTCAGGTGGGGTTGGGATTCCAACCATTGGGTCCCCTAGATGTTGCACTTCTCGTTGCGGTCACCTCGACCAACTCATCTCTTGCTCCAACTGAAGCTAACAAAGACACCCATTTCATTGAGAGGATCCAACACATCCACCAATAGGTTCAGGATATCCTACAGAAGTCCAATGACAAGTACAAACAATGCCATGATCAACATCAGGTGCCACATAAGTTTCAGGTGGGTGAAAAAGTTTGGTTGCACTTGTAGAAAGAACGCCTTATAGGACCCCATCGGAAGCTTTTCCCACTCTGTTATGGGCCATATACCATCACCAAGGCCATGGGGGATAATTATTTTGAGCTCAACATTCCTCCTTTCCTTGGCCTGCACCCAATGTTCAATGTGGATATCCTTCTCCCTTATTTCCCATCATTATTTGACACCTCAGAAGTAGCAGAACAACTGACACCAACAAAGCTCAACCCCGATTGCATACAACAGGGATCCCATGATCATATTGTGGAAACACATATCAAGGGAACTCAACAACAAAGGATCCATCTTTATCGAGTCATCAAAGCAGGGTAACTCTTGCACCAAGGCAAGTGGCTCACCCAGGGCCAAATTCAACAAAAAATTCCTCATCTGATGGGGGAACTCAATGCAATGGAGATCATTTCTTCCTAAGGAGGGAGGATTGATCTAGGTGGATAACGATGGCCACCCACCTTTTCCAACTGGCTCAAAACAATTTTCTAGCAATTTTGGTAATTTACTATTTTTACTAGTTTTTTGGGTCCTGAAACTTCCGAAGTCATTCTGAGGCCCTAAACGACGTTTTTTTGGGAAAACGGGGAGCAATATGGAACTTCCTTCAATTTTTCTCACACAAAATTTGTATTCCTCGGATAGATATTTCTAATGAGGTATTGAGCGTGCCAAACGAAGATCGTATGCAAAAGTTACAACCCCGAGAAGTTGATGTACTAACTTACCCAAACGAGTCCCACATGACGTTTGGCGCTTCATCTCCTAGGGTTAGGTATTTGGATGTCTAGAGTTTTTGACATTCCTGTTTATTGTAAAAAGGCCTTTAGAGTCTCATTGTAACCATCTTCTTGTGAATGAGCACAACCGTCACATCTCTTCTTAGAGATAAGATGCCACCATTCCAACAAGCTTGTTTTCCGCTGCATTTTATAGTTTCAGCTTACTTCCTTATTGAATAGAAAACCAGTTTTACTGTATCTCTATTATTTTGTGTTAAGAACTTGTTAATAATCTGTAGTCATTTCATTCTACTCATAGAATCCGGATCAATATATTAGAGGATATATACTTCATTGTACTAGAAAACCCAATAAAATGAAGCAATGTCTATACCATCCCTTACATGTACCCACTCGACCTTGGGAAAGCATTCACATGGGTTACGTGGGAGGTTTACCAAAATCTAGGAAGGGACATGATTATCTATTTGGGGTAGTTGTTAGGTTCAACAAGACATTTATTCTCATGCCTTGTAAAAATACCATCAAACGACAAGAAGCAACAAAGGTGTTCTTTGAACAAGTCTGGGTGCATTTTGGGATACCAAGGAGAATCATCTCAGATATGGATATCAGATTTATTAGTTAATTTTGGACTACATTGTGGGAGAAGATGGACACTAAGTTGAAGAGATATAAAACATTCCATCCACAAACAAATGGGCAGACATAAGTATTCAACGAGAATTTGGTGCAACTCTTGAGGGGTTACAATCATAAGCATTTGAAGACCTAGGATGAAAATATGATCTACATACAACACTCTTATAATAGAGAAGTCCACACTTATACTATTAAGTCACCTTTTGAAATGGATTAATGTATTATGGAATAGAGGGGTGGCTAGGATTTCCCTAGCCGCAACCCAGGCCACAATCACCTCGTCCTTCCTCCTACTACTACTGCATCCCCCTCCCCGCGAGCATGATGAACAGTGAGAGTTTTCTCTGGTGGTGGACATGCTCCCTCTAGAGAAGATCTGACCTTTTTCCAGCGTATTATATTGAGGATGCACTCTCCCAGGAGCGGATCTGGTCTGAGATTCTTACGGTCTACGACTATTAATGTGGATGAATTATCCTACATATATGGACCTTTGTTCTTTGGCTGTCGCTGCCATTTGCTCACAGATTCTAGCATGGACCCATTTATGGTTGCGCCTCTGGTGCGGATCCGTTTTGGTTGATTTTTGCAGTCAATCTTGTGGGTGCGTTTGCGGGGGGCGTCGTCTAGTGTTTTTTTTTTCTGAAATTTTAATCTCAGATCTATGTTTTTGGTGCCTAATACATCGTTTGCGGGTTGTTGGTCATTTATTCTTCAACCTTTAGTGTGTGTGGGAGTTTTTGAAAGTTTTTTTTGGGGTTGGATCTCACTAATCAATCCCAGCTGGCATGTTCAGATCTTTATGCAATGTGAGTATTTTCTCGGTGGTCTTGGTGTCTGGGGATCTCGACGTCCCCCTGGGGTCTTTGTTTTGGAGTGGAGGCTGGGGTTTGTGATCGGGGTTTGAAAGAAAACTTTGAGGTCCTTTTTTTTCGGGCGTGCAGTGTTGAGTGTCGGGTCAGCACTTTGAGGTCCGTTTAGGGCATGTAGTTTCTAGTTTCCTCTTCCATGGTTGTAGTCTCTCTTTTTGTCCATCTAGACCTGTATTTTGAGGGTTTTTTTTTGCCGCTCTGGCCTCGTCCATCCAGGTTCTCTTTATGTTTTGCTTCTGTCGTTTTCATGGCTGATATTGATGGCTATTCTCTTTGTAGAATTCATTTTTACTAGGGCCACTCTTTGAGGGCCATTTTTGCTGCGATTTTCTTCCTCTTGGGGTTGAAATCATGTTTATACTAAATGCATGCTCTCTACATGCATTATTTAGAATGTAATTTTTATTTCTCTTAATAAAAGTTATTCTTTTTTCTTTTGGAAAAACAATTCACCTTTTGAAACTTGTTTTGGATATTTTCCACCTTCACCCTTTGATGTTGTATATGGAAAATAAGGAGGAATCAGGGAGGACCTCATTTAATATGCATTGAGAGAATTTTTTTGTTGTTGAGAATATTAGGAAAATCCATTTGCAAGTATAGGAGATGCTGAATAATCCATAGGGAAAATACAAGGCCAGACATGATCAACACAGAACTGAGAAGTCATTCAAAGTGGAAGATAGAGTTTGGTTACAACTAAAGAAGGAAAGACTAAGTTCCTCATAAGAAGATCAAGGATCTATAGTATGGACCTTTCTATATATTGGAGAAGGTGAGAGATAACACCTATAGGCTCAATCTACCCCCATACATGCACATTTACTCAGTAGTAAATGTGGATAATCTCAAACTCTACGAGGCTTCCATGTTGGATTAAGAGGAGGAGGAGGTCCTACCTTCCATAGAGGAATTAGCACCATTTTCTCAAGCAGATTTGGCAGAGGACACAGTTTTGTATAAGCAGTATAGGACTACAAGATAGGGGTAGCATGACTTTTGGAATATTGGGTTGAAAGGAAAACTTGCAGGCAAAACAAAGTGGCACTCCAGGGAGAAGGTAGAGGAAAAATTTCCTCAACTCATTCAGTAAATATTTTGGGGACCAAAATCCTCCCTGAATGGGTATGTATGATTTGGATTGGATCATTATATTATTTGTGATCTATATAAATGCTTTCAAAGTGGAAAAAATTGTAGGAATTATCTTGCAGGTTCATTTTAATGGTAGGTCCTAGTTTTGAAAATTGGGGTTTGAAACCTTTTGGACTCATTTTGAGGGATCAAATGGCATTTTTGGGGTCAAAAATTTATTTTCTTTAGCTTAGACCCATGCTATTCCACACATCAATACCTTTCCAACGGTGCAAAAATCATGTCAATCGAAGCTCGTATGCAAGATTTATACCTCCCACAAGTTGACCTACCGTGTTGACCACCATGGTATGAGTGGATGCCACGTGAACCCTCATTTACTCATGCACATGGGGCTAGCCACGTATATAATTTCAAGAAGATTATATAAGGTCCAAAATCTTATCACAATTGAGGGTTGAGGAAGTAAAAACCCTACCCCTAGATGGCTATTAGACAATGCTAAATACCGGGTCACTAGGAGGAGAAGGGGTTCAATTCTTTAGCATTGTATTTGTTCCATAGTTGAGAAGATAACTTAGGAGTCATATTTTTGAGAGAATAATAGAGGGGGAGAGATTTTGGGGAGTTCCTCTTTGTTTGTGCTTGAATTTGAATAAAAGAGAGCATATCGACCTCACCTTCTAGCTGGGTTTTCTCCCATATTGGGTTTCCCAAGTTATATCTTGTGTTTATCTGTGGATGGTGTATGAATAATTATTTTTGATCTCTATTTTCACATTTCAACTACTTCATACATTTAAGCTAAAAACTAGTAATTAAAGAATCTGAGATCTAAAGGAAATTAACCTTCACACTAAATATTTCAGTGTTTTATTATATCTATTATGACAAATTGTCTAGTGGAATATCCACGACAGTTTATAGATCGAAACTATTATGAAGCCTTGTATTCTGAGTAGGAAGAAGTTGTTTCGAAGGTTGCATTTGATATGTTAGGAAATATCCCTTCACTTCTAACCCATGGGGATAATATAGATCTCTTAAGACTAAAGTTTACAATGCAATCTAGAGTTTAGGGCTAGACAAGGCACTGGGACCAAACGACTTCACCATGCATTTTTACAGAGCATTTTGGGTCTTGATTAAACATGATCTGATACGTTTGCTAAAAATGTTATAAAAAAATTCAAGCTAGGAGGAAATACAAATTATTCTTGTTTAGCTATGATTCCAAAAGAGGTCAATCCATCCTCTTTCTTCAGATTCAGACCCATTTCATTGTGCAATGCATCCTATAAAATCATGATGAAGATCATGGCATCCAAGTTAAGAAAGGTCCTCTCCAAACTCATTTATGAAAATCAAGGGGGCTTCATGCAAAAAAGGAAAATCATAGATAATACCATCATGGTCCAAGAAGCCATCCATTCCAATAGGGTCTAAAAGGAAAGAGGTATGGATATCAAACTAGACATGGAAAATTCCTATGAAATAGTAACGCACTCGTTTCTTTTTGATGTCATGCATACATTTGGATTTATCCCTTTAGTTATCATATGGATTGATGCATCCATTAGTAGACCTTGGATCGTCCCTTTGGTAAATGGTAGACTTGTCCCATTTTTCCAGATAAGTAGAGGGATAAAGAAAGTATTGGCTCGTCCATTCTTGCACATGTCTTTCTTAATGCTGGGGCGTTGAAGACCGAGGGTTCGTTCAGAATTGACCAAACAAAACCCCAAGGCATCAACATATCAATCCTCAGCCAAAGAATAAATAAGTTCTCACCTAATACACCATGAGGATCATAGAGACCATATGGTCTTATGTCGATGATGATGAAGGACTAATTGCAAAAATTTCCATTTGGGTTGGCATTCAAAAAATCCATTGAAAACTACTTAAAAACTAACAATATGAAACAAACACACACACACACACACATTCAATTGACATTTGAGTGACACATTATAAGACCAGAATCACTGCAGCTTTATTATCTTCATTCCACCATCACAAATATCCATTAAGAAACTCATAAATTGACAACAACATATCTTTTCTCTCTTATACATTTTCCTAGTATTACATTACACAACTTCATGCGCTTTCTTTCAGACTCTGCAAATGTGATAGAATCAAACTTACAACTATAGACATTAAAAAAGATAGGCTCAAAGCGAGCTAAATGAAAACAATAAACACAAATATCAAATAACAACCAACTGATTAATGAGCTAACTCTTTTTCTGTTGTCATTTCTCCCTTTTATCTACTTCTTAACTCTGACTCTCTGTCATTTTCAGTTCTTCCCCACTCACTCTTATAACTACTAGTCCCTCACGCTTGTGTCACCCACATTCATTCCACGTAGCCTATTTGGAATCGTGGCAATCTCAAATACATTTCCAATTCATCCTCTTTCTCTTCCACGTTCCCTCATGTTGCATGTAGTAATCATTCAAGGACATTTCTCGGAGATTATTTTCTTGATTCTGGCATGCATGTGGTGTCTTCTTAATTTATGGTGCACATCATAAAACTAGACCAATGTGAATTGATAGAACTCGAATTGGAACAAAACAACATAACTTGATATGACACGTGCACCTCCTGTCACCTCTAGTGCAACTTCTTGAGCACACACAAAACTAGAATAGGTGCACACAACTTTGTTTTTTTGCTTGTGTGATATTTAGCCAAAATTTTTGGTGCCAACATGCCCCCACCGCTATTATATGGCTCATTCTCGATCCAACTTCCTCATGGAGTGACAGATTCCAGAACTAAGTAAGAGAAAATCATCAATTGGTGCAGAACCAGAGCATCAAACCAAGATGTGGTTGCATCCAAGTTTGAGTAAGAGAAAATCATTTGTCCAGGTTGTAGTTGCAACCCGACACTGGTCTTGGAAATGAGTTGAGCAATCCTCAAGGTAAATGATGTCTTTGGGATTCATTTGGCCAGGTGCTCAAACTCTCTCTCTTTGAGGGTTTCTATGGTGATGCATGATAGATCTGTTTAAAGCACATCATCCAGAAACTACCCCCTAATTGAACCAAGTAGTATAGCTAGAACTTAGCCCAATTACTTGTTGACCTAAAAAATGTTAAAATAATGTAACTGCAAAGTGTATTCTTATTATTATTTGATATATTAGTCATTGGATCAATCCCCATTGTGGATTGATCATGTCGGTTATTATAAAGGACCAAATCCCCTTTTGCAGATTGGTCAAAAGATAATTGTAGTAGGAAGAATAAGAAGTCAGCCCCAAAAGATATTAAAGAGGCCCCGAAATATAGTAAAGGTGGTTATAACCACCCAGTTGGAGAAGTCGGCCCTGCCAGTGAAGAGACACTTCACACGTGCTAGTCTTGTATAAATAAAGAGGCTAATGCCTCACTTAGACACACAACTCACTTGCTCATTGAGAGACAAGTTTCAGATCTATAGTTAGAGAAGAAGGAGAGAGAGTGGCACATCTTTGGGAGAGGATATTTTGTATTAGTTTGAGTTATCTCTTGGCATTGTATTGGCTATCTATAATAAGGAAGTTTTGTTGGGTTTTCTTCCCCTAGAGGGTTTCCTAGGATAAATGTTGTGTCTCTTGTGATTGTGTATTTCTCAATGATATTGTGTTATGCTATTGTTATCTATTGAAATGAAAAGAACTATAATAATGGCTTAAACATTAACATGGTATTAGAGCCAAGCTGAAGAGAGCATCTTTCACAAGAGTGAAAAATGTCACTATTGTCATACATGCAAATTAGGGCTTTTTGATGGTGAAGCTTTTTAGCCCTAAAACCACCTAGAAAAGTGTGCCCTCCCCCAAGGATTACTTTGTCACTCTCAGCACACTTTTTCAGTGGATGGATCTCCTGAAAAGTGAAACCCTAGTTTCACAAAGTACAAGAAGTACCAGAAAACCAGCGTACCAGAAGTACCAAAGTACTAGAGGTACCAAAAAACCAGAAGCACCAGTCCAGAAATTCACAGATCAAGTTTGGAGGAGAAAAAGTTGGATTTTCTCAGATCCAAACACACCAGGCTACTCGCCTTAGCCAATCACACCTCCTGGTAAGTTCATATTTTGATTTTGAGCACTTTCATTTTTCGGTCATTTTCCTAGCTCCAGTTAAAAGATGTCTACAAGCGTTAAGCTTGTTGACAAGCTAGAAGGAGTGGAAAACTTCTGTACCTGGAAGTATAGGATTGGCCTCATTCTTGAAGAGAATGACCTAGCAAGATTTGTCAAAGATGAAGTACTGGAACCCGCCGATGCTGCAGAAAAGGCAAATCATCAAAAGGACACAACCAAGGCCAAAAGAATCATTGTAGATTCAATCAAAGACCACATGATTCCTTATGTGCCATCTAAGAAGACTCTAAAAGAAATGTTTGATGCCTTGACCAGACTGTATGAAGGAAAGAATATAAACCGTAAGATGAATCTAAGAACTCAACTGAAGAATGCAAGGATGCATAAAGGAGGAACGATTTAGGAATATTTCTCCAGAATCTCAGAATTCAAAGAACAATTAGAAGCAATTGGAGATACCATAGATGAAGACAAACTTATAATGACGGCCCTAAATGGTCTCACTAGACCTTGGGATGCATTCATTCAAACAATATGTGCCAGAATGGAGAAACTGAAGTTTGATAGTCTATGGGAAGAATGCATCCAAGAAGAAACAAGAGTAGCGAATCGTGAAGCGTTACTAGCAAGAGATGATTATCAATCCCTATCTACTCACAC
>JASDQU010202611.1:963-15535 GCA_032191745.1 Picea mariana | reverse complement strand
TGGTTTGAATATGACTTTCTTTCCGGTGTTGGAATTCGTCATTTGATACACGAAGAGAAGGTTGGCAGAAAGCTTCGGAACATGCAGCACATTCTCGAAGCTTTCATTGGTGAGTTCAATCCTTCCTTTGTCGGTGACTTCGACAAAAGAGTTGTCCCCCATTAGAATAGGAGGACCTTTGAATGCATCCAATGAAGAATAGACTGCTTCTGAGGCAGCCATGTGATGTTATTCTCCTGAATCTACGATCCAAGCAGGGAAAGGAGTTGATGGCAATCAAGGCATGGTTAGAATTGCCTTTCTTGGAATTCGGATCTTCTGGCTTCTTCTTCTTTGCACCCTCGGGGATGCGATCTCCAAGGTTGTTTTTCTAAAGTATTTGATACATCAGATCTATTTTATTTTGCATGCATGCAGATTCCAAATGGAATCCTTGGTGACAGTATGTGCATTTCTCTCCTTTTCTTCCCTTTTCTCCTTTGGATCTGGAGGCATCGGTGAAGGGTTTTGTGTACCCTTCCTTCTTTGTATGTGTATGAGATTTTCTCTTATCTTTATCTTTAGATTTATGATATTTGTGGCTTCCATAATGCACAGTGAGTGCATGCGCCCTTGGGCCTTTGATTGTCCCCATGTTGATGAGCTTGGTTTGCTCTTGTGTCAAGGATTCGATAAATTCCTCAAGAGAAGGCATCTTCCAGGTGGCTCCAGAGGTGAATCTGACAGTATGGAATGTGGATACGAATACAGAGAATTCAGGTCCAAGCTTGGAGATAATGGTGAGAACCATTTGTTTCTCCTCCGTCGATTTATCAACCCCGCAAGCTTTGAGTTGCGACAATAAATCCTTGAATTTTGTAAAGAAATCTTGGATATTGTCGAAGCTTTTGGGATCCAATGTGAGTAGCTCCACCTCTAGCATGTGTCCCCTCATCTCATCATGTTTTCCAAAGATCCCTTCCAATATTTTCCAGGCTTCATTGGGAGTCTTACAAGAAGATATGTGAAAGGAGATCGAGAGAAATAAGACTGCAAATTGTTCCGAGTGCCTCATCCATGCGATTTAAGTACTTGGATTTTTCTATGGCTGATGTCGGTTTTGTATCTATATTCATGGTTAACCTATAGAACCCTTTGGATTGGAGATGTATGGTTATTTTCTCCTTCCATGCAAAATAGTTGTAAGGTGTAAGAATGAATTCTTTTTGGAATTCCATCTTTTCGACGTCTTCAATCTTTTGTACCTGCAAAACATTTTGGTGTAGATTTTGCTTAGTAGTCCATCGGCTCTGATACCATGTAAATGTGTTAACCTGCACAGAATAGATCTAGATAAACAATGATACACACATTTGCAGAGAGAATAGAAGAAAGAAGAAGAAGGAGAGAAAGAATGGAAGAATTCTCATTAACTGTTGTGAATAATGAATAATTTACACATGATATACTCTGTATAACTCAATGAGTTCGAATTGAGGTGAACCAAGTCTCCATAGTGGTGTTCTAGAGTGATCTAGACACACACCAGCAGTTATGGGAGTGAACTGCCACCTATTCTAGTCTCTCGGGCAGTGACGGGAGTGAACTGCCACCTAGTTGAATTAACTAGTCAACTAGTCTTCAGTTAACTAACTGAACAGAGAGTAGTGAGGAGTTAACTCAGGGAATCAAGGCTAATGAGCCACTCTGTTGATGATACCAAGGCAAGGTCGAATTAGCATGGTGATGATCCCAATGCAACATCTAAACTCAACTCAACTAGTCAAACTGAAGTGTCAACTGAAAGAGAATATTCTTTAGGTGGAATGTTCTATCCTAAAATATAGGAGACTAGATAATGACTAATAAAAAAATAAAAAACTTAGGAAAAATAAATCCTAGGTGTGTGTGAAGCAACTCCAGCATGGTTGAGTTGGATATTGTTTCCAAGGCATGAGAGGATACCAAGGTTGAGAAGGGTATTGCATCTGTTGGTTAGTCCAAAAAGTGTAATATTGAGAAGGATATTGAACCATACCTAGCAAGCGAGGTTTCCATGGTCACTTCTGGGAAATGAAATAAATTTGATCAATCTCTTGATTAGCTCCTTGGTACATTGCTTTCAATTTAGGAAAGAAGGGAAGCCTCTGGTAACATGGTTCTACTCACAAATGTTATGGACTTCAACATTGTTCTATGGGAAATCCCTCAAGGGGTTCTTTTTATTGCATTTGGAGAAAAATATGGATAATACCAGCTTTGCTTCATCCTGCTTCTTTTTTACCCATAATGTATCAAATTGTGAGCTCAAAGAACTAGGAATGTCATTTTTGAAATTTTCCAACAAATTACCAGTTTTAGCTTGAGCAACTCCTCCTCCAAATAACTTAGTAATTCTAGTAGCAATGTCTCTAGGACCTTTCCCATGTTTCAAATTTCCTCTTGAGTATTTTTTTCATAACTCACAAATGTCATTATAGCCTACATTGTAAATGTATCCTCCTCCCAGTAGATTCAATAGGTCAATACATTCATCTCTAATACCTCTAATCAAAATATTATGCAAACTGTCTTTATCTAATTATGTTTCGACCTATGCAAATTATACTAGAACCTTTCCATGTATTCTTCCAAACTCTCATCTTCTTTTTTATTCATTTTAAATATTTCTTGACGAGGGTCTCTAGCTTTGTAGTAGTTATGATATTTCATTAGCTTTGCTTCAAATCATCCCAGGTGCATATGTTATTTCTCGCAAGTCCGATGAAGTAGAAAAGTGTTGTATTATTTAGCATGGAAGGAAACAAATTTAACTTTTGGGCTTTTGTAGTATAGCCATGGCTTCTACATAGGACATCAAACTCAAAAAGGAAGGTGTATATATCTTCATTGGATAGACCATTGAAGTTAGGCAGAGATGAAGGAGAAATATTGTTCATTGATGACTCATTTTCAAGGCTTTCAATTGGAAACTCAAAAGTAACAATCTCATCTTGGTTAGAGATACCTTCCTCATATTCCATCATGGATAGAGGGTTCACAAGGGCTGGTATCCCTTGTACTATTGATTCTTAGGACAAAATTAATTCCTTCGAAAATTCTGACTCTTGGACTAGATTCTTCTGAGAGTTTGAATACGGTTTACCGTTGATCAACTCTTTTATCCTTGACGATCATCCAGTGAGAGGAATAAACCTTTCTTTAACCTTATCCTTCTTTTGATCTACTTACAAAATGGTTAGTAGTTTGAGTGGTTCTTATTATACCAATGAAACATGCTCTTGGATTTCTATCTCTATTCATGCATCTATATGATTTTAATCTATATCAAAAACACTATCTATGAGATATTACAAGGAGGATTGTCAAAAGTTCCTACAATGCAAATCCATGTACCAAGTTTTATCTAATTCAGCGTAATAAAAACTTCTTAATCCTTTAACACCTCCCCAACAACAATTCCAAAAATGACAAGCTTATTGAATACCTTATCAATACTTAACAGGGAATCCAACTCACAAATACATCTAATTGTCAACCCAAGGATTTTATGCTTGCGATATGTTGTGCAAAGTATATGAAAGTTTAAATAACTAGTCAAGAGATTAATACTAACGTGTTGTTTACAGACTATCTATAAATCCTATTCTACTCAAGGTGTTTATAGAAAACATAGTTGAATTAAAGTAAAAGAAAATAGTAAACATAACTATAAAAAATAAAAACAAATAGGATTTATGTCCTGAATATCAGTAGAAAATAATCACATTCATCAATCAGTAACAATAAACCATGAAGAGTAAAATGTTGTAGCAATGGAACTAACTATAATGAACTATAAACAATACTACAAAACTAACTAATGAATAGTAAACAATAAATAATGAAACACCTATATCCTTCAAAGTGGGCCCTTCCTTTGGAGAACATAGTGTTGGAATAACTTCAGTTCTTAAAGACTCATATCTAAACACTAATTTTACTCAACTCATGATCATAGGAAAACTGAGAAATAAATACTAAGTGAATTTAGCTATATACTGGTAAAATGTCTGAAACAATGTGTATATATGTTCATTCCTCACTCAAAGGTGTATGTTGTCTTCTATAGGCACTTAACCCAACAACTTAATTAAAGTCAGTTAACTACAACGTGCTTGAGAATCAGAGATTTTCAAGTCATTGTAAAACATAGTGTAAGATAATAATTAAAAGACAATTGAAATCGGTTTGCTATAATCTAGCTTGCAAAACAAGCAATATCTCTAACTAAAATGGAAATCCAAATAATTGATTGATGCTACCATTCATTATTAAGTATAATATTCGGTCACATGTGTTCATGATGCTCCATTGTGGCATCCACATGTTCTGCATCAACTGTGTAAACTCGTGATAACCCCACATCTTGCTTGTCATTTAGATTATGGTTATGTAGCAACAAATTTGTCGAAATGGTTGCACACAGATCCACATCGATGAACATGTGGCATAAATAACTCATCTATCTATAGCATAGGATATGTAGGAACCATAGTTCATGGATGGTAAAATATGAAGATGTGGTAGTTGGAACTTGAGGATCCATAGCATATGAGTGTAGAATGATATGTAGCATTCTTCAATCTGCAATTTTGATTTATAATATAAAAAATAATCCTGATGCATCAACAAAATTCAATGAAGTGCCAAGTAATGAGAGAAAGAGTGCCTCTATATTAATATTCCAAATTAAGTGTGGAAGGGATCAATAATGAGGTTAAACCATGGTAAAAATAATGTAGGAAAAAGGAAAAACGATGGTAAAAAAATATGGCAAAATAGGGACTCGTCAATCTCCATAGTGACAAACTAGTCATTGTTGTTACTGGAAGAATTCAATCAAGTCAAAACAAATGAATCCATCTCAATCGAAGGAGGTGTGTACCCTATGGGAAACTTATATAAAATGTGTTCCTAATGTATCTACAACATTCAAGTGACAAAAAATGAATCTTTTCCTTAAATTAGAGAAAGGAAGAAGAAGAAAGGATCCAAGCTTGGCTAAGTTCCCAAATTGGTATGTTATATTTCTTTCATTGAGTAGAAGTAAGAGAAATAACAATCATTTAGAGGTGTTCATTTCCATACATGCACACAAAAACACATCCAATTTCCTACTCATTCTAGGAAAGACTAAAAATATGTCATTAATCAAACATTGGAAATACATGAATCAATTCAAAGTCCAATCTAAATGAGAAATAAAAACATGTATTCATTTAGAGAACATTTTTTAATGAAAATAAAACAACGAGATTCTTATTAAATCAAGAATTCTAACATGAGTACAGTAATATACCTTTCCATCACAGTTGGTGATCTCCAAACCAATCTCCTTGACTAAATTGGAAATCCAAATAATTGATTGATGCTACCATTCAGTATTAAGTATAATATTTGGTCACATGTGTTCATCATGCTCCATCGGTGCATCCACATGTTCTGCATCAACTATGTAAACTCGTGATAACCCTACATCTTGCTTGTCCTATAGATTATGGTTATGTAGCAATAAATTTGTCGAAATGGTGGCACACAGATCCACATCAATGAACATATGGCAACAATAACTCATCGATCTATAGAATAGGATATGTAGGAACCATAGTTCATGGATAGTAAACTATAAATATGTGGTAGTTGGAACTTGAGGATCCATAGCATATGAGATGTAGAATGAAATGTAGCATTCTTCAATCTACAATTTAGATATATAATATACAAAATCCTCCTGATGGATTAAAAAAATTCAATGAAGTGCCAAGTAATGAGAGAAAGAGTGTCTCTATACAAATATGTAAACTTAGGTGAGAAAGGGATCAATAATGAGGTTAAACCATGGTAAAAATGATGTAGGAAAAAGGAAAAAATATGGTAAAAGATATGGCAAAATAGGGAGTCGTCGATCTCCATAGTGACAAACTAGTCATTGTTGTTACGGGAAGAATTAAATCAGGTCAGAACAAATGAATCCATCTCAATCAAAGGGGTTGTTGTGTACCCTATGGGAAAATTATATAAAATGCGTTCCTAATGTATCTACAACATTCAAGTGACAAAAAATGAATCTTTTCCTTAAATTAGAGAAAGGAAGAAGAAGAAATGATCCAAGCTTGGCTAAGTTCCCAAATTGGTCTTTTATATTTCTTTCATTGAGTAGAAGTACAAGAAAGAACAATCATTTAGAGGTGTTCATTTCCATACATGCACACAAAAACATCCAATTTCCTACTCATTCTGGGAAAGACTAAAAGGCTATCATTAATCAAACATTGAAAATGCATGAATCAATTCAAAGTCTAATCTAAATGAGCAGTGAAACATGTATTCATTTAGAAAACAATTTTTAATGAAAATAAAACAACGAGATTCTCATTAAATCAAGAATTCTAGCATGAGTACATTAATATACCTTTCCATCATTGTTGGTGATCTCCAAACCAATCTCCTTGACTAAAATGGAAATCCAAATAATTGATTGATGCTACCATTCATTATTAAGTATAATATTTGGTCACATGTGTCCATGATGCTCCATTGTGGCATCCACGTGTTCTACATCAACTATGTAAACTAATGATAACCCCACATCTTGCTTTTCATGTAGATTATGGTTATGTAGCAACAAATTTGTAGAAATGGTGGCACACAAATCCACATCAATGAACATGTGGAAACAATAACTCATCGATCTATAACATAGGATATGTAGGAACCATAGTTCATGGACAGTAAAATATAAAGATGTGGTAGTTGGAACTTGAGGATCCATAGCATATGAGATGTAGAATGGTATGTAGCATTCTTCAATCTGCAATTTAGATATATAATATGCAAAATCCTCCTGATACATCAACAAAATTCAATGAAGTGCCAAGTAATGAGATAAATAGTGCTTCTATAGAAATATGCCAACTTAGTTGAGGAAGGAATCAATAATGAGGTTAAACCATGTTAAAAATGATGTAGTAAAAAGGGAAAAAGATGGTAAAAAATATGGCAAAATAGGGACTCATCAATCTCCATAGTGACAAACTAGTCATTCTTGTTACGGGAAGAATTCAATCAAGTCAAAACAAATGAATCTATCTCAATCAAAGGGGGTGTCGGTGTGTAACCTATGGGAAACTTATATAAAATGTGTTCCTAATGTATCTACAACATTCAAGTGACAAAAAATGAATATTTTCCTTAAATTAGAGAAAGGAAGAAGAAGAAAGGATCCAAGCTTGGCTAAGTTCCCAAATTGGTCTTTTATATTTCTTTCATTGAGTAGAAGTATGAGAAAGAACAATCATTTAGAGGTGTTCATTTCCATACATGCACACAAAAACACATCCAATTTCCTTTCCTACTCATTCTGGGAAAGACTAAAAAATTGCCATTAATCAAACAGTGGAAATCCATGAATCAATTCAAACTCCAATCTAAATGAGCAATAAAAACATGTATTCATTTAGAGAACAATTTTTAATTAAAATAAAGCAACAAGATTCTTATTAAATCAAGAATTATAAAATGAGTACAATAATATACCTTTCCATCACTGTTGGTGATCTCCAAACCAATCTCCTTGACTAAAATGGAAATCCAAATAATCGATTGATGCTACCATTCATTATTAAGTATAATATTCAGTCATATGTGTTCATGATGCTCCATCGTGGCATCCACATGTTCTGCATCAACTGTGTAAACTCACGATAACCCCACATCTTGCTTGTCCTATAGATTATGGTTATGTAGCAATAAATTTGTCGAAATGGTGGCACACAGATCCACATCAATGAATATGTGGTAGCAATAACTCATCGATCTATATCATAGGATATGTAGGAACCATAGTTCATGGACAACAAAATATGAAGATGTGGTACTTCAAACTTGAGGATCCATATCATATGAGATGTAGAATTAAATGTAGCATTCTTCAAACTACAATTTAGATAAATAATATACAAAATCCTCCTGATGCATCAACAAAATTCAATTTAGTGTCAAGTAATGAGAGAAAGAGTGCCTCTATATAAATATGACAACTTAGGTGAGGAAGGGATCAATAATGAGGTTAAACCATGGTAAAAATGGTGTAGGAAAAAGGAAAAAGGATGGTAAAAAATATGGAAAAATAGGGACTCGTCGATCTCCATAGTGAAAAACTAGTCATTGTTGTTACGGGAAGAATTCAATCAAGTCAAAACAAATGAATCCATCTCAATAAAAGGGGGTGTGTACCCTATGGGAAACTTATATAAAATGTGTTCCTAATGTATGTACAACATTCAAGTGACAAAAAATGAATCTTTTCCTTAAATTAGAGAAAGGAAGAAGAAGAAATGATCTAAGCTTGGCTAAGTTCCCAAATTGGTCTTTTATATTTCTTTCGTTGAGTAGAAGTACAAGAAACAACAATCATTTAGAGGTATTCATTTCCATACATGCACACAAAAACACATCCAATTTCCTACTCATTCCAGGAAAGACTAAAAGGATGCCATTAATCAAACATTAGAAATGCATGAATCAATTCAAAGTCCAATCTAAATGAGCAATAAAACATGTAATCATTTAGAGAACAATGTTTAATGAAAATAAAATTGTAACGAGATTCTTATTAAATCAAGAATTCTAACACAAGTGCAATAATATACCTTTCCATCGTTGTTGGTGATCTCCAAACCAATCTCCTTGACTAAAATGGAAATCCAAATAATTGATTGATGTTATCATTCATTATTAAGTATAATCTTTGGTCACATGTGTTCATGATGCTCCATCATGGCATCCACATGTTCTGCGTCAACTTTGTAAACTCGTGATAACCCCACATCTTGCTTGTCTAGTAGATTATGGTTATGTAGCAACAAATTTGTAGAAATGGTGGCACAAAAATCCACATCAATGAACATGTGGCTGCAACAACTCATCAATCTATAGCATAGTATATGTAGGAACCATAGATCATGGACAGTAAAATATGAAGATGTGGTAGTTGGAACTTGAGGATCCATAGCATATGAGATGTAGAATGGTATGTAGCATTCTTCAATCTGCAATTTAGATATATAATATACAAAATCCTCCTAATACATCAACAAAATTCAATGAAGTGCCAAGTAATGAGAGAAAGAGTGCCTCTAGAAATATTCCAACTTAGGAGAGGTAGGGATCAATAATGAGGTTAAACCATGGTAAAAATGATGTAGGAAAAAGGGAAAAAGATTGAAAAAATATGGCAAAATGGGGACTCCTCAATCTCCATAGTGACAAACTAGTCATTCTTGTTACCGGAAGAATTCAATCAAGTCAAAACAAATGAATACATCTCAATCAAAGCGGGTGTGGGTGTGTACCCTATGGGAAACTTATATAAAATGTGTTCCTAATGTATCTACAACATTAAAGTGACAAAAAATGAATCTTTTCCTTAAATTAGAGAAAGGAAGAAGAAGAAAGGATCCAAGCTTGGCTAAGTTCCCAAATTGATCTTTTATATTTATTTCATTGAGTAGAAGTACGAGAAAGAACAATCATTTAGAGGTGTTCATTTCCATACATGCACACAAAAACACATCCAATTTCCTTTCCTACTCATTCTGGGAAAGACTAAAAGATTGCCATTAATCAAACATTGGAAATCCATGGATCAATTCAAAGTCCAATCTAAATGAGCAATAAAAACATGTATTCATTTAGAGAACAATTTTTAATGAAAATAAAATGACGAGATTCTTATTAAATCAAGAATTATAACATGAGTACAATATTATACCTTGCCATCACTGTTGGTGATCTCCAAACCAATCTCCTTGACTAAAATGGAAATCCAAATAATTGATTGATTCTACCATTCATTATTAAGTATAATCTTCAGTCATATGTGTTCATGATGCTCCATTGTGGCATCCACATGCTCTGCATCAACTGTGTAAACTCACAATAACCCTGCATCTTTCTTGTCCTATAGATTATGGTTGTGTAGCAACCAATTTGTCGAAATGGTGGCACACAGATCCACATCAATGAACATGTGGCAGCAATAACTCATCGATCTATAGCATAGGAAATGTAGGAACCATATTTCATGGACAACAAAATATGAAGATGTGGTAGTTGGAACTTGAGGATCCATAGCATATTAGATGTAGAATGAAATGTAGCATTCTTCAAACTGCAATTTAGATATATAATATACAAAATCCTCCTGATGCATAAACAAAATTCAATGAAGTGTCAAGTAATGAGAGAAAGAGTGCCTCTATAGAAATATGCCAACTTAGGTGAGGAAGGGATCAATAATGAGTTTAAACCATGGTAAAAATGATGTAGGAAAAAGGAAAAAATATGGTAAAAAATATGGAAAAATAGGGACTCGTCGATCTCCATAGTGACAAACTAGTCATTGTTGTTATGGGAAGAATTCAATCAAGTCAAAACAAATGAATACATATCAATCAAAGGGGGTGTGTACCCGATGGGAAACTTATATAAAATGTGTTCCTAATGTATGTACAACATTCAAGTGACAAAAAATGAATCTTTTCCTTAAATTAGAGAAAGGAAGAAGAAGAAATGATCCAAGCTTGGCTAAGTTCCCAAATTGGTCTTTTATATTTCTTTCATTGAGTAGAAGTATGAGAAAGAACAATCATTTAGAGGTGTTCATTTCCATACATGCACACAAAAACACATCCAATTTCCTACTTATTCCGAGAAAGACTAAAAAAATGCCATTAATCACACATTGGAAATCCATGAATCAATTCAAAGTCCAATCTAAATGAGCAATAAAAACATGTATTCATTTAGAGAACAATTTTTAATGAAAATAAAACAATGAGATTCTTATTAAATCAAGAATTCTAACATGAGTACAGTAATATACCTTTCCATCATTGTTGGTGATCTCCAAACCAATGTCCTTGACCAATTCATTCCTCTTCGAAACATCACTTCCCAAGCTAGAGGTAACAACAATCCAAAACCATTCCTTGAGACTTAATATAAATGGACTGAGGGAGGCTCAAAGTGCATAACAACAACAATCACAAGATAGAAATGGATCAACAAACTAACAACAAAAATTTATCAAAATGGAGATTCATCATGTGAGGGAAAGTGTTGTCTTTTATAGGCCATTAAAGAGACAACAAAGCATGATAGTTGGTAACTTCTTCCATGAGCATATGTAAGGTAGGTCTTCTTGGAGTTTCCACTTCATTTATTTATGCTATAATTTGATCTTTTTGGTATGCATTGTCATGCAAGCATGAGCATTTTTTGTAGGTTTATTATAGGATCGTGACTTTCAAGGGCACACCTACAAAGGTCCATGGGTATTGAGGCAGTACACATAGTCTTAATTTTTCTTAGTTTTTTATGTCAAAAACATGTCAAATTTTCCATTAATGTTTCCTTTTCATGTATAGACCTTGGAAAATGGCTTAGGAGCAAGCCTCTTCATGGTACTTCATTAAAAATTTGTTTTTGTCATGTGACAGCTAAAACTATAAACAACAATAGGAGGACTTATCCAAAAATACCTTAGAATGAGTGAATTTGTAAAATTTGCAATACAAAACGTGTTTATGATGATCACTCAGTTTTATAACTCAATTATTCTTTAGGCTCTCTAAAATTTCTAAAAACCATTATAACCTTATACTTTGATTTCCACTATATTTAAAAAATGAAATTAAAAAAAAATAACTTAATCTAAATTATTTTGTTTATCCAAAAATATTATCAATATTAAAAAATAATAATAATAATAATATATTTTTAAATTAGTAGAGAAAATAGTAGAGAAATTTCATTACAATCCATCTAGTTCTATTTTGACAATATGTTTTGGTTGTTGAAATTAGTTTTGGTTGTTGAAATCAGTAGATAAATTTCATTACAATCCATCTAGTTCTAGTTTGACAATATGTTTTGGTTGTTGAAATCAGTAGAGAAATTTCATTACAATCCATCTAATTCTAGTTTGACAATGCTCTACACTCTATGAATCATTGTCTCTAATACAAACTAGGAAAACTTTGTTTTTCCCCTAGTCATGTTGTAAACATCTTTATTATCAATGTGGATATCAAACCATAGGTCAATGCTTTTTTTTTTCCCTTTTTATTATTATCTCTTTGATCAATCAACAATACTTCACATAGTCTCTTGAAATAAAATTGCCATCCACCTCATAACTCACCTATGCTACACTACTCTAACGTGAGCTTAGATACAAAATTATTTCAAGACACAATTACCCTACTTAAATTTGTGTTATGATACAAAGACATTACAATGACGTACATTGATTCTCCACATAAACAAATGAGATTTTCTTAAAAAAACTCATTTTTTCATATTTAAACAATTATTACTCAAAAGATATGAAAAAAAATATATTGCATTAAATTAACATGATAAACACAATAACATAATGATATGGATACACAACATGGACTCACTCAACAACTAATGTATAATGTACAATGCAATGTGCACAATACAAATGCACATGTGGTACCACAAATGCACATGTGGTACCCCGCCCAAAGATTCTACCCAATACTTTACAACAAAGGCTCACTCAAAGACTTTGCCCAATACTTCACTAGTAAGCGAGATCACACTATGATCTTGTAACGCTATCATTATCGCTCACATTGTTAACTAAGTAATTATGTGATAAACATATGTGACCTAATAAACATATATGACCCAATTAGGCTTTGTGTCATTGAATTTATAATTATAAATTGATATATAGCCAAATTTAACTTAGACTTTACATCACCATTGTGTTCCCTTGAAGACTTTACAACAAAGGCTCACTCAAAGACTTTGCCCAATACTTCACTAGTAAGCAAGATCACACTATGATCTTGTAACGTTATCATTATCGCTCACATTGTTAACTAAGTAATTATGTGATAAACATATGTGACCTAATAAACACATATGACCCAATTAGGCTATGTGTCATTGAATTTATAATTATAAATTGATATATAGCCAAATTTAACTTGGACTTTACATCACCATTGTGTTCCCTTGAAGACCACTACTCCAGCCACTTTCATTCAATACACTTGAACAAGTAATCAAATGGCAACCCACATTTGTGACGGACCGAGTAAAACTTGAATTGGAACACGGGGAATATAATTCAATGAGGTGTAGGTATAGTGCATGGAAACCTAATACAATGATACATGCCATCTTGAAGGTGGACATTTTCCCTCTCCTAGGATTGATTTTGATTTATATACTCCAATAATAAGCTATAATCACAACTTCAATCAATGAGTGGGCCTTGCCAAAAACCTTGCCATGTACCCAATGTCCACTACTTAAATGGGGAGTAAGGTAAGAATGTCACATCCTTCAGGGAAGAATGTCACCGTTGTACTTTCAGGTACCCTCTTTGTTATCGGGTAAATCGGTGAATGCGGACATAGACTAATCCCCCTAGATCCACCTAGATCTATAACAAAACACGATAGGACATGGCGCTTTCCCTAGGCTCTAATAATCAAATTTACTACAGAACAAAAGACGATAGACATACCTTTAAATTTTGTTTACTTATGTCTTTGTTGTTCCTATTTCACTCCGGTGCTCTTGTGATACTAATCCTACAGTGAGACACAAACCAACCAAAGTGAAAGAAGTAGAAGTATATTCAATGACAACCTATGCATATGATCAAGGAATTATGCAATAAAATAAAGATAATTCTATGGGAAAGAAGCATGCCACTGTATTATATTAATAATAGGAAGAGAGATTACAACCAGATGCCTTGATGTCATAAGGTTCCTTCCAACAGTTCCTTGCTTCCCACACACTTTTGATCCAAGAATTATGAGACTATAGATTTAACATCTATCTTGACAAAAGCAAAGCTCAAAGCTACTCTAACCAAGCTAATAATTCCAAGCCAAATCCAACTACAAAAGCCAAGCTCCAAAACCAACTCCTAACCCTTTCCATGAAAGATCCTCTCCTTTTATAAGTTGAAGAGGATAAGGTGAGGAGGTTAGGATGATCCCACTAAATCATAAAAGCGAGTAAGATCCAAACCATTCGGAGACCACCTCACCATAGAAGCTTCTCCTTCTAAAAGCATTGAGAAAATGCTCATTTTTCCCACGTACGAAGGTCGCCACGACCTAGCTATAGTGCAGCCTGCGGAAATTATGTGCCCTAGCTATAGTGCAGCCTACAAAAATCAGGAATTTTCGCACCCTAGCTATGGTGCAGCCTGCAGAAATCTCCAAAATAGGGTTTTTACAGAGGAAAACACAATTTCTTCTCTCAAGAAAAGTTCTTCTCCCTTCTTTCTTTAAGAATTCAGGCCACTGACCCTTCTGAAGGCAACAGATAGGTTTACATCATTAATGATCATAGGGATGACAAAAATAATGTGTAACAGAGAGCCCCCCAAAGTATGAAGTTAGAACAAAGTGATAGCTGAAATACTTTGTCGAGTGTGTGTAGGGAACAAGGAACAGTCGGTCGGAAACCTGCCAACAAACAAGGAAATACA
>JASDQU010202608.1:2508-19007 GCA_032191745.1 Picea mariana | reverse complement strand
CATATTCAAGTGCTTCAAAAATCGGAGTGATACATACCATGATACTCGGACTCATTACCTCATGGAGCAAGACTCACTACTACTTCAGGATTAGGATGGTGGGATGGATATTGTTGTTGGTGATAAATGGACTACACTAAAGAAAAGAGGGTCCCTCTGGGGCCATGCTCAAGTCATGCAACTCTCGGTACTCCATGTCTAGGACCTCTGGGCCTCGAGAGGTGATATCCTTAGTTATCCCTATGCCAGGGGATAACACATCCATTCCTGGTGAACAACTTGTAGCCAATCTAGTACAATGAAGGACAGGGAAAAAAGGGACCCTCCATCTTCATATTTTCTTGAAAGAGCGTTAGTAACCATATTGTCTTTGTCTTTCTTGTAAATGATCTGATAATCATATCCAAATACCTTAGTCTCCTATTTTTGTTTCTCTAGGGATGAAAAACATTGCTCCATAAAATACTTGAGGCTCTGATGATATGTCTTAGTTTGGAAGTGTTAACCCTATAGATAAGGGCACCAGAGATCCACTACATGCAAAATAGCCATCATTTCCTTTTCATAAAATGATTGGAATGATTGGGCCAAATTTTTCTATGACGGTTGTTTGTTGGTAAAGGCCAAAGGCCAACCATCTTGCATAAGGATTGATCCAATTCTTCTCCCGGCAGCATCACATTCCAGGACAAAGGTCTTTGAGAAATCAGGAGTGGTGCACATAGCCGCCTTCAAGGCTTGAAAGGAATGCTCAGTTGTTGGAGTCCAAGTGAAAGAATTATTTTTAAGGAGAGAAGTGAGAGGCATCGCAATATTTCCATAATTCTTAACAAACTTGCGATAATATCATGTTAAACCCAAAAAACCACATAAGATTTTGAGAGTCTTAGGGAGAGGCCAATCCTGCATAGCTTCAATCTTCTTAGGATCCATCCTGACACCCTCCTTGCCAACAATATGACCCAAGTACGCGACTTCCCATGCTCCAAAAGAACATTTAGATTATTTGAGTAAAATTTGGTGCTGAGAGAATAGATGAAAAACTCAATCCACGTGAGCAAGATGGGTTGTCCAGGTTTTACAATAGATGAGAATATCATCAAAGAAAACTAAGACAAAATGACGGAGAAAAGGATGGAAGACATGATTCATGAGGCTTTGGAAAGTGGAGGGAGCATTACACAAGCCAAAGGGAATGACCAAGAACTCATAGTGGCCCTCATGAGTTTAAAATGCAGTATTAGAAATGTCTGCCTCTTTCATACATATCTGGTGGTAGCCAAAACGAAGATCAAGTTTAGTAAAGAAATGGGCACCACTTAATTCATCCAAGAGATCATCAATGACAGGAATAGGAAATTTGTCTTTGATGGTGATTTTTTTTAGGGCACGAGAGTCAGGACACATGCACCAAGAGCCATTTTTCTTAAGTAACATGACCACAGGAGAAGGATAGGGGCTAGTACTTGGACGAATAACACATGCGACGAGAAATTCATGAAAAAATTTATTAATTTCATTTTTATGGGCAAAAGGATGATGATAGGGATGAACATTGGGAGGAAGGATTATGGGGACAAGGGGAATGGAATGATCATGAACACCACGGGAAGGAGGAATTACTTGGGGAGTGGAAAAAATATCTTGATGTTTGGAGAGGATGGATTGGAGGTCAAGATGCACGGAGGGTATCTCAGTGTCGTGAATGGAATGGAGTTGTGAAATAATGTCAGAATGACATTTTTTTAGGAGATTTTACATGTGATGGGAATTGATGATCTCAGGGGAACCTGTTGTGATTCCTTGGAACTTATATTGTTGGCCCTCTTGGTTGAATTGCATGGTTAATTCCTTAAAATTCATGAGAATGGGACCTAGATTCCTTAACCATTCAGCACATAGCACAATGTCACAACCACCCATGTCGATAGCAAATAGATGATATTTCATGTGGTACTAACCAATTTGGAGACACACATTTTCACAACGCCCCCCACATTTCATGGACCCACCATTGGAAATCATGATTTGAAATTTGTTGACTACTTGGATATAGCAATTAGTTTCTTGGGAAATGCGGTGATGAATAAAATTATGGGTGTTGCCACTGTCAACAACAATGATGACCTTCTGATGCTTAATGTAACCAATTAGCTTGAGGGTTTGGGGAGTAGAAAATCCGGTGAGAGCATTCAGGGAAATGACTAGTTCAACTTCTAGAGGGTCTGAGAGTGGAGTCGGTTCAGTGGGTTCAGGTGACTCGGGCATAGGGGGAGCCTCGACCTCTTCTTCAGAAGCATCCTCAGAGATGTCCATAAAAAGAATTTGTTCCTTACACTTGTGCCTAGGAAAATATTTTTCATCACAATTATAACAAAGTCCCTTGAGTTGGCATTCAGCCATCTCTACCCGGGTCAATTTATGGATCTTTAGTGGAAAGGAAGTAGGAGTGGGAGTGACTAGTTTAGGGCGAGGAATAAATGAGGTTTTTCTAGTTTGAGAAGAGACAACCTGTTGGGTTTCCTTATCTCTTTTAGTAGCTTCCACCCAACTCTAGGGGTGATCCATGAGGATGTGGGAACAAATCTCATCCTTGAGGCCACTAATAAAGAATTCTCGAAAAAAATAACAGACATGCCCTTCGTGTGGAAATTTAATCGCTCAAAAGAAGTTATAAAGTCTTCCACTGTGCCAGATTGTTTCAACATTGTCAAACGGCCTAAATGGTGGGTGTCAGTGTCAAAGCACTCATAAAGCTCTGCAACAAATTGTGTCCAAGCCACATACTCTTGGCGGGCATTTTTTCTCCATTGCCAACGTTCTTGATCTATATGGAGAACACCATACTGGAGTTTGTCCAACTCATTTGTAATGTCATATAAAGCGAAATAGTGTTCCATTAGAGTTACCTAACCAGTGGGAACTGATCAATCAAATTTGTTCACATCCACTTGTGGAAGGATTAGGTCACGTTGAAAGTGATGGGGCTGAAAATTTTGGGAATTGGAGGAAGTTTCACCTTCGAGGTGCAAAGGTGGGTCAAAGGAGGTAAGGTCTTCAGTTATATTCAGCTTGGCACAGATATGGCCAGTGAAGGATTCAAGCTGGGTAGAGAGGTATTGTTTTAGGGTTTCCATTTTTTCATCTATGGTGGAATGTATTTTTTTATTTATGGTGATAATATTGGCATTGAGCTTATGTACTTCCTTCTGGGCCTTTGCGAAATCAGAGGAAAAGGTATTGAGGCGAGCTTCAAGGTCTTGGATACAGGTGTGGGCCATGATGATGGCGGGAACCAGAAAGGGACGGTTGGGACCACACAGAAAAGGTGTTATGGGTGAAGGGTATCATGACGATCAGGGTGATGAGGGGAATCCATTGGGGTAAGTCCCAAATAAGGGGTCCAGAAGGGGGTCGGATCCATGAAAAAAAAAATGTTGAAAAATGATAGGTATGATTGCGATCAGGGAAAACAGAGGAATCCATTGGGATAGGGCTCAAATAATGGTGTAATCAGGATCCGGGATTTTTTTTAACGCCTACGAAGTTATACACCAATCTGAAGAATATTGCAGTGTTGAAAGGCCTAAATTCTTAACAGTAAAAAATGTGTAGTAATTTTGCAACCAAAATGCAGGAGGTAAAGTTGCATGACAATAGATCTTGTCTATTCAGTTTTTGGTTTTGTCCCAAGGGTTAGGGTATTTAGGGTTTCTACAGATAAGGGTTTTCCCTGTGTTATAGCTCTCTCATATACATGTTGGGTTCAATAGTAGTACTCGACCCAATATCTCATGGAGCCAACTAAGGAGGCTAGACCGTTTCCTTACTCATACTACCGGACTACCCAAGTACTAGAGAGTATCTTCTTGAGTGTTTTTCTCGGTGGAAATATAGCATTCAGGCATCTGATCGATTTATCTATGAAGGGCTTCATGATATCTAGGCTAATCCATATACAAGTGGTGTCTAATGCGCTACCACTCGAAGGGGTAGCAACATGGGTTACTAGGGTGGTCAACAATGCATGCTTAACTACCACTTGTAGTTCTTGTGTGTATTATTCCCTGACCATGGATTTCTGTGTTGAATGATAGATCTTTGTAGCTTTAAGATGCCAGAATATGTCTCTACCATGGAAAAAAAAATTACCCACAATTTTTTGCCAAGGAAAGTGCCCCGATACCACTTGTAAGGTACCAAATCTATTATAATAGCTAAAAACAGAAATATTGTAGAGAATAACAATGGAACAACACAATAGATGAAACCACAACACCAAAATAATACCTTTATTGATAGCAAAAAATGTTCACTTGCCTCTTCGAGGTGGCAACCTCCAGCAGAGCAGCGCTCTATTACAATAATTCTCAAGACAAAACTTATCATGCCCTTGACCCTTGTTTATAGTAAATCTACCTACCAAAAGAACAATATAGAGGAAGATCTTCTAGAAGCGAAATCTTATATTAGGTCTTCTTACATTTGAATTAGTCTTCCTTGTTACTAGGCCTTATTAATATTGGCCTTTATTACATGGAAAATATATAATTATACCTACATGAGGGGTTAGGGAGGTTAGGTCCCTAACAATGCTTCTCCAACTTAGGGCACCATATGCAGTCGGATTAATGTAGTCATCCATTTGCACAGTCATATTATATAGGTTATCAATTTCACTCCCTTTAGTTGGTTAGATATAACTATTTCCTTCTATCGGATCCACCGGTGGAGTAACCTTCAAATACCCTACTTCAAAGATCATTTTTTTTTTCTTCAGATTAATAATTGCATGATTGTCAAAGGCCCATTCAAGCCCCATTAGTGCTAGGTATGGTTGACTATTATCCACATTCTCAATGACTTTGAAATATGATACACTTCTCACTCTATCTATATTCATAGGTACCCTTCATAATCGACCAATTGGTACTATTTTGTCTTGGTTCACCAATCTTAACTAGAAGGGAGACCAAATCAACTTCATCTTCCCCATCATTTCCCATATTTTCTTCAGCAAAATGTTTACATCAGAACCCAAGTCTAAAATGACATGGTCCATGCATAATCCTCAATCTGTGCACTTAATCTAAACTCATCACTCATCCTCTTTTTGCACAGTACCTAATTCACTACCCTCTGCACAGTATGGAATTCCTTTTCTTGCATGCAATGATCAATCATTTCACGCAATGCATTCAATGTAGTTTCATCTTTCATCAATGCTAAACAACTTTTCATAAATTCTTTTAAAGGACTTACCTTTTCGAGGTAGTACGATCATAGGTCAAAGGCATGTCAACCAGAGTGGTTGCAGATGATGTTGATGTTATCCAATCAGGTCCTAGTATCTCATCCTGTGTCTGCTGATATGTCTCTTTTTCTTGTTGTGGGTCAAATGTCGGCATATGTCTTGTTGATTTCCTCACCCATTGCTCACTCTACCTCCCTTTGTTTGTTATGGCAGCTCGTGTCTTAGCTCCTTTGCACGTGAAATCTTCTATTTTGGGTCCTTCATCACATATATCTATTGATATCTTCTGTACGTTTTGATTCGGGTTCTGGTTCTGATTCCCTCTTGCATTCCACTTTGCAAGTAATTAAGTACAGTCTTCTATCACATGATCCAGTGCTCTACAATACGTGCAGGTTGTACAAGGATTCGGGTAGTCACGAGCTAAGTGTCCTGGTTGATTAAAATTGTAACATATTATTGGGCCTCTACCTCCTCTACCAAAAATTCCTCTTCCTCAACCTCTACCAAACCCTCCTCGACCTCCTGGATTAAAGCCTCTCTGATTGTTATATTGTGGAATGCCTCCTTCTGTCGTGGAATTTTCCTCCTGAATTCTATCCATATATGAAGTGCGCTCTCTCATCAGATCAAATATACGACATTCATTCTCTTTGTTCCCTACTGACGTGCAGAAGTTACAAAATAATTTATGAGGCATACTCTGGTATTTCTGCAGCATTGTACAATTTGATGGATGATGTCCCCAAGTCTTACATATTTCGCACTACCCCCCTCCTAGTAATGGGTTCGGTGCTCCAGTTTCCAAATACTGCGCAAAGGTTGGGAATTCATCCTTATGGTGGCCTTCAGTCCTACACGTGAGACACCAAACTTGTTCTCTCTTCTCCTTGCCTTTCGTCATTTCTGCCAATTGAATTTTCAAGGAAACTAACTAGGTCTGGACTTGAGCCATCCCCCCACCATCTCCTATAGGAGATGCTTCTAGTTTCATCGCAATCTCCGGAGCTTTAGGTTGTGACGCAACCTTTTTTTGTATCAACAGGCAGTCAATGTGGGGAAATAGTCCTGCAATAAACCATTCTCTGTGTTGTTGATCAGGAATTTGAAATGTCAACCTACCCATCAAATCCTTAAATATTTGATCATAGTCCCACACTGACTCAATTTGTACTTGTTTGTTTCCTTCAATTTTGTGATGTACTGTGACTCAAACTTAGGCTTCTTGAACTCTTTCAATGATGCTTGTGGATTTTTTGTCAGTGCCCTTGCTTAACCTATTGGTGTGGTACTTTGTAGTTTCATGTACCATACTAATGCATGGCCTCTAAACATTGTTTTCAACTGCACAATATTTGTGGCCTCATCCTGGAAATTATTCTCAACCCAAACTGTCTTACATACAAATAGATTTTTTTATGGGTCCTCCAATCCAGCTCCCTCGAACTCAATCATTCTCAATGTATCGTCTAACCCTACCATGGTGTTTTGCGTAGTACCTCTCCCTAGTGATGTTGGTTGACTCTTACTTGACTTACTTCTTTTATAGCTTTGGCTACTGCTATTATGTCATCCTATGATAAATATAAGCGATTTTGACAAATCCTCAAATCTTATCTTAGATCTAGGTGATGCACACAAGGTCGTGGAATCGACACAAGATCTAGCCTCAGTAGAACTTAATGGCTCTTCTATTTTAGGACTGAATTGAGATTCCTCTTTCTCTCCTTATGTGTGTAGTATTTCTATGATCTAGAATATTGTGCATGGTACTCTCCTCTCATACTCTTGTGTGGCTCTCCTTCCTCAGCCCCAATCTTCAACCTCTTGTACCTTCTTCCACTACGTAGTACCCCAAATTCATCTTTTTCTTCTAGTATAACTTCCTTGTTTCTCTGCATCCTCAGCCCCTCCCTTCCTTAGTCATTTATTTTTTCATTCCTTCCTACCTTCAAACTATCCCCTGGTCATCCCCCAGTTCCCCTATGTGAATGAAACCCCTTAGCAGTCATATTTCGTCGTCATCACACAATTGTCACACAACATCTTTATCCAAGTACCCAAATCTTTCATAAACCTTCCGCGTGGAACCTTAAAGAAATCCCTCTCTACGACATTATATGACTGGGTACAATCTACTGCAAATTCCATAATATAACCCCCCAGTATGTTATTCAACCATAAATCAACTGCACAAGAAGTAGTATTACTTACATAATTAAATTGTCTTACCAACTTAGGGTTTCAGTTCCTTGGGGCTACAATTCAGTATCTTCCAGTATTCTCCACTAAATTTTCCATCCATTCAATTAAAATAATAGGAATTTCACCAAAGAAAATCTCATGTAGATCTATGTACACATACCTTTGCAACCATTATTCGTCATTGATCCTAGGGTTTCTATTCTCTCCTTGGGGAAATTCTTGCTCCTTCCTTTCCATCCATTCGAGGATCTCTTTCTTAGTCGTTCTCCAAAACATTCCCTCAATTACAGATTTTGAGTCCCAACAAAGGAATCATTTGTTGGCTCGCGGTTATAAGACCCTAGATTTAGTTTATTCAACCAACAAATCCCTTTAGCTAATGGCCCTTTCGACATCACTTGCATGCAAGTACTGAAGTCTCGCCTGAGGCATATATTGGGGCTTAAGGAACCAAGTTTCTACAGGGACGAGGGGATGTGCAACTATCATCATATCCATTACTATTTATCCACCATATGCGCAATATATGTATTCATGTCCTTTACTTAGTTAACAAACTCTATTGTCCAAAACCCTTATAACATAGATTACAACATAAGTAACCCATTGTATCATTCATTATTATTGCGCATCAATCATATAGTAAACATATCTATACTAATCATGCATAAACAGAACATCCATGAACAACCAGATCAAATGACATATTCAGACACATGATTTAACATGGTTCACCCAATCATTGGGCTACGTCCACAACAGCTAGCTTCTATATCAATCTTCATGCAGTAATCACCTCAGGCATGTGCACTGCGCTTACAATAGATACAACATATTATATCCTCAATCTAGCCTAGCCACTCTGCAGTGCACGCCTCTCTCTATACAAAATCTCTCTAAAACCTTAAGTAAGGATTCTCACTTATAAGCAACCTAATCTCCCTTTTTCAACAGCCTATTCTTCTCTAACCCATTACATATTTATACATAGAGTTAGGGCTCAAAACCCCAATAGTTTATCCCAAAACCCTAATATGTCCTAGTTATTTTCATTTTTTTTGCCAGCATGTTGTTTTTCCTGCTATTACGCCTTCATGCTGCTTTTCTTGCTTTTATTCCTTCATGTTGCTTTTCCTTCCTTGTTTTTCACACACTCTCACTTCTACTTTGACCCTGCAAACTAATCCCTTTTTCTCTTTTGCGCGCACTCTTCAAAACTTAGTTATTCAAAATACACATGCAAATGTAACCTATCATTTTTGGGCATGCAAGGGGATTCTCACATTGTATGTTCATGATTCTCATGGGGATTCGGATGTTGGTTGTTCATTCTTCCTAGATTTTTCTTCTCTAAGCTTGGGCTTCCATGGGATTTTCTACCATGAAACTATGAGGAATTGCTACCATGAACTTTTCAAAAAATATGGTTGAATTATGGGTGATGATTAGGGTAAAGAGGAATTCAATTTGTAGCTAATAATTTCTAGATCCAAAGAACAAAGATTCCATGCCAGACTGTGTTGGATCACTAGAAGGAAGTGGGATAGACTAAGGAACTATTTAGCAAAGAAGGAGATCCCATTCCTAGTGTTCATAAGGTTGAGTGGGAAGAGGGGTTGGTTGATTAGGAATGTTGGAGTTAGGAATTAACTTGAGGATTTCTAGAAATTGGGTTGAGTGAGAGAAACTAGAGCCAAGTCGCAATACTTTGCCCATGTGGATTCATAGCCTCAACTCAAGGCCACTATTATAAAGAGATTAAGTGTGATAGAGATTCTATGGTTGTGTGGAACATCCTTCATTTGTATCTAGTTGTTGGATGATTTATAGATAAGTAAGTGACTTCATTGTTATGTTGTAAATATGAAAAAAAAAAAATTCCCGTATTATGAATTTATTCTTTTCTAGTTTCTATAGTTTTGAATTTATGAAATTTAGTCTACATATCTAAAATAAGGAGATTGTATCATACATTCATTCTTAGGATTGAAATTTAATGTGTATTCCTCTATTAACATTGCTTCCACCATTGAATGCTACAGTAAGGCAATGGTTTGTTGTTTTTTAGTATCTCTAGCCTCAAGAGTGGTATAGAGGGTATTGGTATGTTACAAAATGGTATCAAGGTGATGGGAGTTTTTTTTTAGGTACCTCATCACCTCAAAAGGGATACAAAGGGGGTTTGGTATGTTACAAAATGGTATCAGAGCTATTGGTTAGAGCACTAGGGTTGTATGGGCTAGTAATTAGTTGTATAGGAAGAATTACAATTTGGAAGTAAAAGTTTTTATCGAGAAAAAAATGGAAAAAACAATGTTTGAAGCCTACAATTATTGAATTTAGGGATCTATTTACCATATTGGATTGTTGTTAAGGTATTTGGGTAGGTTATGGAGGCGTAAATGAAGAAATCCTAAATTACAGAGTCCATCTCTGTGACAAATGGGTGAATTTGTGAAATACATAAAATAATGGGCCATTATTGGAGTCGAATTGGTCAATGATGGAGTTGGAATTATGTTTCAAGAACAAAATCATGGACAAGCAAACAAGATTGAGGAGCCATGCTAGGTCAAACTAAGTCTACAAGAGGTGGCCACATAACGGAATATGAATCCATGGTGGAAGTGAAAACGAGTGATGTAGACCGAAAAATCTACTTTGGGCTCAAGATGATGTTTCATATTTTATATCTTCCCACACCTGTAGGAAGGTTTCTCTAAGGAACCTTACAAACTCTCGTTCTAGTTGAAGAAAGTTGTAGGAGTCATTATATTTACGAGTCTTACCCCATTAAAAAGTATCTGGGGGTCACATTCACTAATTTGTTCAATCACATAGTGACTTATCGATCACTAGAAGAGTATCAATCATCAATGTTATTTCATTTATTTTCAATCCAAGTCGGTTACAGGGTTCAAGTTTCAGTTTGGGAAAAGCCTCAATCATCAAGTTGGGTTGGTAGGGATATATGGATTTCAGAGTTATAGTATTTCCTAGCCTATTGTCATCTATAGCACACCTTCATGACAGCCATCAATGCCATAATGCCTAACAATATCTTGTCAGTGCTTAAGTAGGCTCAATCTGGTCTTTTTGACTTGTTTTGGGACAATAATATTTTTCCAATAAGAAAGGTGTTGATGGTCAAAAATGACCATGTTTAACATTGAGGAGATCACTCGGTCGATGTCCCAATTAGACCCTTATCCATTTGTTGTGGTGATTCTGACTGGTTAAATGGGCCCAGGTACCCTTTTCCTAAAGCTAATCTAACACTAAATCTACCCTCTTCCTGCTAATGTATGGTAATGCTAGCTGATATCAACAAGAAAAAGGGAAAAACTTGCCTCCTTGCAGCATTCTTTCAAGGGGCAATCTTTCAGATTGACTGAAATGTGGGCTCAGCTAGGCCACCAAGATGATTGTTCCTATGAAAGGACTTATTAAATACATTGATTATCTAAATGAAAATGCAATCTAATTTAACATGCAAACAACAAAAGAAATCTAATCTATCTCGATTAAGAAAAGGATTAGTCCTACTCTCAACCAAGAGCAAGTTGCAAAATTTGAACCTAAGATAAGGATGAATTAACAAGTCAAAGAAATAGTTCAAATGACTTGCAGCTATTCAAGCAAATATGCATGTAAAATTATCTAATAAATAGTTATCAGATCTTTGTATGCATATACTCAGATTCAAAACACCAAAATTGCATTCAAGATAAAGATATTTGTCATATGAAGAAACAGTTCTCATAGAATGACAGTGATTAGCATCAAGACAAGCATGATATTAAATTGATAAATAGTTAGCAGTTAACACATACAAGCCTATTAATATTATTATTATTTAATGCTGCAAAATTACATCAGAAGTATCGCAAAAGGATTAAGTTGGTCTAGATGTGTTCTTCTCAACCTCAAGAATCCAACACAACTAACTGTACTGAAAAAGGTTGAGCGTAGCTCCCGGAAATGGCCTCCAAAGTTCACTTCCTCAATGGCTTCCCTATATAAAAAAGGCTTAGGCTTTACAATTCCTCATCATTCTGATGCTTCTAAACCTCTTAAGGTTTTCAATAACCTCTAGTTTTTATAGATTTTGAGTTGAGAATCAAATCCCAACTTTTCCCTAAGATCTGGATCGAATCTCTAGACCTCCTTCTCGATCCAATCTCTGGATCTCCTTCTACAAGCTCGCCTTCACCACGGATTATATTTTCCCTGGTAATCATGCAAACTCAAACAACCAACTGTCAATCTGCTCTGATACCACTTGATCCGAAAATGATCTTTAAAAGACTTGGTTGAGTTTTAAGCATGTGTTAAATTACCATTCAAAAAACTTAAATGAGGAAGGAGACTTAATGAAAGAATATTGTAGCCATCATAAAGAATGCAGATCAGAAAGTAAACATAAGAAACAACAAACCATAACAACAGTCTTGATAATGGATTTCGGCACAAGTTTTCCTACGTCTTTGGGCCTTTGTCTTAATGGGGGAGGCTTTCTTATTAATATTCAATGCTGAAAAATTACATGAGAAGTATCTCAGAAGAATTACAAGCTGGTTTGGTTGTGTTTTTCATGACCTCAATAATCCAACACAACTGACGGCACTAAAAAAGGTTGAGCGTAGCTCCCGGAAATGGCCTCCAAAGTTCGCTTCCTCAATGGCTTTCCTGCATAAAAATGGCTTAGGCTTTACAATTCCTCATCATTTTGTTGCTTCTGAACCTCTTAAGGCTTTCAAGAACCTCTGGCTTTTATAGATTCTGATTTGAGAATCAAATCCCAACTTTTCCCTAAGATTTTGCCTATTTTTGGGCTCCAAATCCCCAAAATGGCAAAAATCCACCAAAAACAACATTAAAATCATTAAAAAACCCACAAATTGGCAAAATCTTGGCACAACCCCCTTTCTCCGGGCCTCTAGTCATATAGAGCATGCCATATGGCCAAGCGCTAAGTGTTGCACCCTATTCCTCTGGCCTAGTCCTCGGCCCCTAGTCGCTTGGCAAGCATGTGGCCTCGGGCTGAGTCAACACCTGCATGCCCCTCAAGTTGGCTCTTGGTCTAGATATTGGTCAGTCAAGATAGCCCCCCGCCAAATGGGGCTTATCCCCCAACCCCTGCACTTAACCAACTTTAAATAGTTTTTCGCCATATTATTAAACAAGAACCACACTCGCCCATCTGGTTAGCCCATCGTCGTTAGTCCCTTGCTCGTCTGGGAGGTCAAGGGTTCGATCCCCACGGAATGAAAAAAAAAATTGACCTAGCCAACATTGGCTAAATTTGGGGTGCCATGTGGCGCCCTTTGATTGGGCCACCTGTCACCCCGTGATTGGATCGTATAGTCCAGTCACCAACATAGTCAACGACACGTCACCATCCTGTCAGCCTACATAGTCAACTCGTACACCACGTGTTGACCTGTCATCGTGCCACGTCACTTTCCTACCTTCCATATATCATGTTATCGTTGGTTCCATGTCACGTCCATACAGCCACTTGTCGTACCCTAACCATGCCACGTGTCAGCATTCGTACGGTGCCACGTGTCAAAATCCATGTCGTGCCAACTTAGCCAAAAATGACAAAAATGAGTGACACATGTCACCTCCTAGTGCTTCCATGTGTCCCTGTTGATGTCATGTTTATGTCACCTGACACGTCATGTTGACGTCAGCAGTACGACATGTTGACTGTTGACTTTGACTTCTTTTGCCTGTTTGGGAAATCGATCATAGCGCGATAACTTTTGCATACGATGTCCATTTTCAAAAAATATATATATGGTCGAAATTGGCATGACGAGCCCAACGCAATGGTGTTGGTTTCTTCCAATTCTGAGAACTTTTATTTTTAGTCCTTCCTATATCCATTTTGGATCAAAGTATCACCAAGTCCAGTTGGCACAAGGATGGACGACTTAGAAAGTCAACAAAATAGTAGATGGTTGACTCAGGCTTAAACTTCCCTTGAACATATAGCATGAAACAATAGTGACTTGGCAACATGACACAAGAGCTTGATGAATTTAGTGTAACAACAAAGGAGGCATTGAAGCACTCTCCATGATGACTGAAAGAGTAACCAGCCAAAGGAGTATGTCTGACTCATATTACTGGGACAACTCCTAGGAAAGCTAAAAACCCAAATGTAAGATGAGGACTCAAACAGGTGCCATGTTCAAGGGCGACTCGAATGACGTTGTCATTTTGAGAATAGACCAATGGTGAAAAAACTCCACTCTTTTTTTCAATTCTTGTTTTTTTTGGTCTTTCTTTCATGGTTTAATGAATGCAAAATAGAGATAGAAGTATGCTCAATTGTACCTTTTTCGTGTCCTTTTACGAGTCCGAAAAAGAGATAAAAGTGTACTCAATAGTATCTTTTTCGTGTCATTTTATGAGTCTGAAAAAGAGATAAAAGTGCAATCATCTAGAGAGAATGAGTGGCTTGACAGCATGCTCCTATGGTCCAATCACATTGAACCGACCTAAGCAAGAGAAATGCAAATGGTACTCACAAGTGAGATCCACTCTTAGCAGTTTTTCTCTCCATGGTTAGATGGATGCAAAACGAAGGCCAAATAATGTAAGAGGCAGACATTCAAAGGCTACTGCAATAGCGGTAAGCGAGATATGGGAAAAAAACAATGTAGCGGTGGGATGAATGATGCAAGAAACAAATGCTTAGGCAATCATTACGAAACATAAAAATTTCGGGAACCCCACGTGATATGGCTAGAACATAGATGAAGAGAGAGCAATGAGTCTCGATGTCAAGTCATGGCGAGACTATAGGAGGGTTCTTGGGCCTACAAGAAATCATGGCATGGGTTCCAAATGGAAATACGGGTGCTAACTACGGTGCCCATGGAAGGTAGGCACTACCGAACAAGTTACAACATGCATATGGAGTGGATAATGTTAGAACTATTGACAGTTAAAATTGGAACAATGAATATAGCTTGCAAATGATTGCTAATCTCTGTTATTTATTTATAATAATAATAACTAACTAATAGGTGGGACCCCCTTGTAGGCTAGTGGTGCTATGATGGATGTGTTGCACTCATATTTTGGTTTGTTTTTATAATGATGCCTACACAGTCTTCTACAGTTGATGATGCAAGTCATGGTTTTATTCGAACCAATATGCGCCTTCTTTTGTTTTGAAAACGCCCCAAGTGCTAATGGTTTGCTTAGTCCAATGCTCCATGTCCATCGTGTGTCTGGGTTTATTCCTTATATATGTTTTATTTTTACGCCTACCAGCCCCTTTATCGCACTTCATCCAACTTAGCTACTGGGGTGCTTCTTCACATGGAAACCTAGGACCTTAAGACTTGGCGTATGCATCAGCCCTTACAGCAACCTGAACCTTAGTTCGATATAGACAAGGGGTTCAAAGATTCAACTATCTTCTGATAAAGAAGAGGTTCTTGGAGTACCATTTATCCTAGTGTTGTATGGGAAGGAGGACCAGGAGATCGCTCAAGATCTCTAGTTCTATTGGTGCCATTTGTAGGTCCCGGGTCAAAGGCCATATTTCTAGGTTGACCATCTAGTTCAAACGAGGATTCCTGGGAAGGAGAAACCTTCCACGAACATGCGGTAGTAACCTGCCAACCGCATAAAGCTGCGCACTTCCTTTGCATTTTTAGGAGCTTGGCCCAGGACCCAACTACTCGTCGTATTTGGTTCGGTATTGCGACCGCACATGACTTCGAGAGTCATGATGATATTACCGAAGAAATCCTTTATCATAAAATAGTCGAATGTGTTATTGCTAGATGGTTTTGATGGTCGCTTGCAACTCATGGAAGTCCTATGGATAAAAAGGATCATTTTTTTACAGGTGTTATGTTTATGCATTAAACATTTATTAATGATCTTATACACAATTTCAAGCAATGTGATGATGTGGGAGCTTAAACAAAAGAAAAGGATATTATATACAAACCTTAAGGTATATATGATTGATACAAATGGAGGGTGATGGACCTAATTGCTAGACTTATGCGCTTGATTAAAGGATTATTTGTGAGGCACATATGGTAACGTTATAGCATATGGTTGTTGTTAATGTTTTGACATGATTTGGGGTGGTGCATTATGCAATGAATGTTGTTTGAATTAATGGTTGATGATATGGTTTATGGTATGGCTTGTACATTGAATTGAATAGGGCTGGGGGAGGAAGAAACGTTCATTTATTGCATGTCACTCAAACAACCCTCGGCCCTGTCACCCTAGCCATAGTTGCATTTGGTTTTTTCGGCTCTAGTGGTTGTGAAGGCTCCGCAATTTCTGGTTTTGAAAGGAAAACATAGTCCAACTCTTCCCTCAAGCTATTTTTCCAGGTATGGCTCCTTTACTTTCCATCCATGATAGTCCCTCTGTGTTATGAATCAATTTTTTGGCTCAAGATTGCAGAGGTCTGTGTTTTTCTTAAGGTTTTGATTGTGTATCAGTGTTGTGCTTATGGTTTCTTCTGTGAATAATCTAGACTGTTGGCGTTTTAAAGGAAGAAGAATCGATTGTATTGTTGTGGGTAGCTTGTACATTGTTTTTTTTAGTGCAAAACATGTCGGTCAGATTTGTTGATTAAAGCAGCTATGGGAGACATCCTCCAGCTTACAAACCTGTGAGATGTGGAACATAGCAGTTTGTGAAGTCTTTCTCTCAGCTTACAAACCTGAGAGAAATCCCCTATGAAGGGTTCATGGTTCCTACCTAAGACAGAGTCATGAATGTAAAGATGGCCTCCTCCATGACTGTAAAATTTTAAGACCCCAACCCAGTTTCAGTCTCATGATTTTTCAGCCAATGTTTAATGCCCAAAACCAGGGGTGATTTTAAGAACCCCCCCTAAATTTATATGTATAATAAATGGGTGAATCCCCATGATACATAGGAAAAATTGAAGGCTATTTTATCAATAATATAAAATGTATATATAATTTTTTGGCGAATATTTTAGTCAATTATATAATCTTGTAAAATATTGGTGAATATTTCA
>JASDQU010202607.1:4857-18871 GCA_032191745.1 Picea mariana | reverse complement strand
TCATTATCTTCTAATAAAGTGGTATCCAAATCATAGGGCTTTGGTGACTCATAGGTGGTCATAAAGTGGATGAGAGAGGAATATAGAATGGGGAATCTCATTCCAATTTCTATCTATGATGAGATTGAAAGAATGAATATTGTTTTTAATGCAATTTCCTTTTTTCATGTCTATATAGAACAAAACTCTAAAGCTAATACATTCTCCAAAGAAGGTGTTTAGTTGGATGCTAGTAATTGGATTATGTTGGAAGAAAAGGATGGTCATGCTAGTTAGGATGCTACTCTTTTAGTGTTTAATTAAGAAGTGACTAGGAAAATATTCTCATGAGTTGTTATATTTATGTGGTCTGTGCTAAATGAGAGTTATTCCATCCATATTCTGGTCTATTTGATAGTTTTTCCATATAGTAGTTTAGAATGGGTGTTTTTGGATCAATTGTGGGATGGAATTATGATTTACTTTTTCATAATAATTGATACAATTCTTGAGAAGCTGTGTGATAATGTGGGGATATAAAAGGAAAATCTATGAAAATTAGAGAGATTGGTTGTGAATTTCCCATTGAATAATTATTTTTTGAAAAGGCTAGAAATGGTCTAATTCTTATCGATGTAATATTTGAAATGTCTGAGGTGAAAACATGAAGATGGTTAACCCTTTTTTTGAGTGAGATGTAGTGGGTGTGGTGCAATGTAGTCAGTAAAAAATTCAACAATACTCTAGGCCAAGAGTTTTAGAAAATCTAGGTTGATATTTTTATAAACCCTCAACTGCTTAGTAAAAATACAACAATGTTTTTGGGTAAAAGTGCAACAAACTCTTGGCCAAAATATGTTCTTGGCTAAGATTTTTTGGTCAACTAAAACAACAAATTTTTCAACTATTTTTATAACTTTCCACTTCAACAAGGGAATATCGGGCTAATTTTTTTGAATATCATATATTGGACTTGGTACCGATGGATTCATCTTTGAATCTACTTTGTAATGATACAAAATTGTGGCTTTTTATCAAGAATTTTTATTTATTAATAATTTTGTCCTAAATTTTATCCTTTAAGTATTTTACTGTTGTCAAAATCACCTAAAATGGAAATTCTATATCATCAAAATCACAATACCAAAATCTAGAAAAGAATCATAATGTGATTCCTCGCACTACCCTTTTCAAAAGGACATTTTAAAGTTTTTTTGGTAATGATCACATTAAAATGAAAATTGGTGCCCATAGAAATGTGTTAATATGACACCATTTCTTCTTTTTACTCTATTTCGATAAATAATAAAAAAGAGTGCCTAAATAAAAAAAATCACAAATTGTAGTTACTAACACAATCTATATAGATTGTAAGCATACCTATTTTTTTCTCTAAAATGAATAGCCATCTCTAAAAATATATATTCCCATGTAGGTCTCTCATCATCCTTATTTAAAATTTTAGAGTATATGCAATCAATAAATATAAATTTATCCCAATATATGTCCAAAAATAATTTAAAAAAAATTACTATGAAAGTAAGACAATTCTTTAAAAATAGTATTTTACTTCAAAGTCAATTTCTCAAAGAAAATATGAATTTAGAAGGGTTGAAGTTAAAAAAAGAAAAAAATTGTGTAGTTTTGTTTGTAAAAAACAAGCAAAAGTGTTACCATTTTCATGTTTTTACCTTATGGTTAGTACAAAGGCCAATCAAGACTCAAGAGGTCCCTTCTAGATAGGCCTTAAAATATGTTGATTGAGAATCCATGTAGGGATTTTTTTGAGAAATGTTATATGCATACATTGAATGTATTTTATTTCGAACTGAAACATAATATATATTTTTTGTTTTTTTTGGGGGAAAATAACATAAACTCATCTCCATACTTTCATATGAGGCATGCCCATAAAACATGCTACCTCTGCGTCAATGTTGGGAGGTATCCTACCAACTTGATGTAGGAGTATCATCTTGTAGGATATGTGCATGCCAAACAATTAGATGGTTATATATACTTTGCAATTATGTTTATCAAATACTTGTCAATTGTAATTTATACACAATCAGGGAAAATATAAAAAATATTTTATGCTTAATGTTATCCCTAAAGTCTACACCAGACTGTTACGGAAAAAGAGCTAGGGCACCTCAGTTATTGTAATGTTTTAAACTTGTAGGTTAAGATTGAGTTTATGGATCAGGGAATAGGATGAGGATGGAAATTCTTAAATGGTTGACACTCTTTCAATTAAATAATGAGAAACATTTCAGTTAGTCAAGAGGATTCATATTGATAGACTAGACAAATATAATTGAAAGTACAAAAGAATGAGAAAATAATATAAGTTAACAATTTGTTGACTTATATGAAGCAAAAAATCAAGTTAAACAATATATATTGAAACTCAAAATAAATATTTAAACACAAATCTGTGAAACAGGTAATGTATCAGTAAATAACTCACTAAAATTATAGCTGAAAAAAAGAGAAGCAAATGCTTTGCATATATTTCAATTGCACTTAAATAAGATAGACAAAGATGAAAACATAAGAGGAAATTCTAACCATTAGGATGCTAAATTTCTTGAATATAAAACAACTACATACAATACGCACTTTGTAATGTTCAGATATATGCTTTCCTTTCCAATCCAAAAAATTGAACCGTCACTCTCTCTTTTTTATTCCATTTATAAACATAAAGTCCCCACAAAGTAGATCCTAGATCCCATAATATAGGTTCAATTATGATTACATATTGATATACTCAAATTCAACTTTAAAATAGACTCTATGATTGAGTTACATCGAATTTGAGCAAATAACAACCCTAGGATCCTAGAAAGAGATCCTCTATTTTAGGACCATATCTTTGACTTGAACAAAAAATGTATTATATGATCCTAACAAAATGTGATCCAATAGAATAATATGTGGGGAAATCTAACTTCTCAATCTCCATCTTGATTTGGTCTTTGTAATTTGTAGTCTTCAACCTATTCATATAATGAGCCTTCAAGATCTTATTATGCCTTAACCATCTTCAAAACAGGGGTGTTGCAAAAAAAACCACCGCGTTTTTGCAGCAAGAGTCAAAATTGGTAAAACCTTCGTCTTTTGCAAAAATATGAGGCTTTCTTCATGCTCGAATAAGATTTTTATGTTTGGTCCTTTCCTGAAGCCATTTGGTCTTAAGTACTTTAGTGGTCCAATACAACTTCTTATTTCTTTTCCCTACTTTATGAGCAAAGTCACAAAGTTTGTTATGTTTTTCTACCAGTCTAGAAATTCTGTTCTGCAACTTGGAGTTTTGCTTTCTAAGCTGCTTATTGTATTTCTTAAGACATTTTATTATCTTTCTTTTCTTAACAAGATATTTCCTTGATGAAGTTTCCCCTTTTTCTTCTCTGTCTTCCCATGGATTTTCCTCAAAAGTTGGTCTATTTAGACAAATGGACAACTTGTTCCTTCTAGGAATTCTTTCAAACTTGTCAACCTCTGTACAAGGCACTATGTATTCTTCTACAAGAATAGGTGAAATGGATGATTTATTCTCAATACCGGGTTCTGGAAACTCATGCATCAAAAGGCTTAGGCTCTGTCTCTTCCTTTCTTCAACATTTTGTTCTATACCTTTAACTGCAGGAGTCATCCTTTTCCTTTTGGTAGTTTTCTTCATGGGTAGATCCTTAAGTGTCATCTTGGTTTTTTCTTTACTATATGTATCACATGGAGTACTCTTGGAGATGTCATCTTCAATAACAATTGGTTTCCCTGTTTTCAACAAAGGTTCAAACAAGTCCTTCGAATTTAACCTGAACTTGTTTGTGGGATGAATCCTGAGTCTCCTTGACATGTTCCCATGGGATGATTTCCTTTATCTTTCTATTGAGAATTCTTGTTTTTAATCTTGTTGTGCTTTGTGTCTAAGGTTTTCTCAACTTCCATAATTGATATTTACCCCACATGCTCAATTATATCTCTATCAGGAGGCAAATTTGACTCTTCTGCAATTATTTTGATTCTTTTTCTAGTATACATCTGTTTAATTTCAGTGACACTCTATTTTCTAATGATAGGTGCCAATTCCTGTCCCAAGGTGTTTTCTTCTTGCAAGGCTAATTTCTTTCTGCTTGATCTAGTTTCTCTAGTTACAAATGGAGCTCATATTTCTGCAGTTAAAGGTTTCTTCGATAAGAGGTTAGATTTATTTGAATCATTAGGCTACTTTTTAGGGGTTATTTTATAAGTTTTCTTCTACTATTCTTCAAGCCCTAATGAAGATAGAAACCGTTCCCAAGAGAGATGAGTTCTATTTAACTCTTGCATCACTAGAAATTTGATAAGTCCTTGGTGAAAAAGACTCTATTGAGCAGTATTTGGATGTATTTGTACTTTGTTTGACATCTTAACCAGATTCTTTAGTAAACAATAAGGTAAGTTCATCTTGATGTCTCCATTCAGATGAAAAAGGAATCTCATGTGATAAAGATGAATGGTTGAGAACCTACCTTCACACATTATGTATTTTTGAACCACATGTAGAGCGTTCTTCCATTCCTCTTTGAACCATGTATTAGGGATTCCCCTACTCCAATCCAGGTTTTGGTGATTTTTTGTGAGAAATTGATTGTATAAGTCCCCTGAGATTTCTTTCTTTTTGAACTATCTTTCTCCATCGATAGGAAAATTGAAGGCTGTAGAAATGGAATTCTCAGAAACCTGGATTATTAGGTTCCCAAGCTGATTTTGGTACCCATCGAAATTCTTTGCAAATTTCATGGTGATCTCTGTTCGATGTCCCTAGAAAGAACAATAGAATTGATGCAAATGTGCCTGAACAAATTTCTCTTTTAACTTCTGGTAGGGCTTACAAGAGCTCAATCCCATCTGGTTCCAATTGGAAGATATGACCACCTCGGTGTCATGCCATTAGCAACAATAAACCCTAGATCTGTATGTTAACCAAATACTTTTCCTTTGCGATTTAGGGCTTGGTTATACCTACAATAATCAGATTTATCCCACACAAAAATATTAAAATCAACACCTATATTAATTTTCAAATAAAGAGGGTTTTGAATTTATGAAATAATAGGGAATGTAATCGCCGGGACCATAACATTCGATGATATCTCCGTGAAAGGATAGGAATTGACATCTACTCTTCATGATTTCATGTTATAATGAATTGAATCACCACCTTTGATGGATAAGATATGATTTCAAATCTTGTAATGATTGTAGGGTGTGTTGATTCATCACTATGCCCAAATTATGATTTTTGACACGTGTTGTCAAAATACCCATGTTTTTGTAGCACAATTCTAGTGAAAATGCGTTGCAAAAATGAAACTCTTTTCACAACAACATAGTTTTTAGCCTCACAAATTAAGAGAAATCTTGCAGCTTACATAATGAAATAATCCATCCTTGATGTGACTAAAATATTTGTAACACCTTAATCATATCTTAAGAATAAGAAAATAAAATTAAATCAAAGCAAGGGAGATCAAACCAAAAGGTGAACAAAACAATGAAGTATAAAGAAGATAAAGGAAAGCTTAACTTTGAGGACAGCTTGTGGATGAGAAGGCTAGGATTAGGGGTGACATAGTAGTTATGTAGGTTTTAGTACTAACACTTAACATCATCAAAGAAACTTTCATGCACATGAACCTTTAATAACCCATAATAAGTATGCATACAATGATATAATCAATGATGAACAATTGAACTAGATCTAGAATGGCTAGCTTGAACATATATCATCACCTATCTATAATCAATGACATGGATTGAAGGTCCTACCCTAAAATTTTAACATCGTCTATAGATGGATACCTATAGGATGCTATGACACATATGCTATGATACAATACATTTTGTATGAGGGTGGATATTGTAGTACTTGTCACATGAATCTTGTCTCCAAGATGAGGTGGTTATAGAGGGGAGGGGTTAGCTTTATGTTGAGGAATGAGAAATCCCCTCAATGGGTTACACCCAACCCTTTCTTGATTTCAAGAAGACCAAAGACCAACCCCTTGAAATTCACCAATGTCAAAATAATTAACATGTCAACCCAAAATAAACTACACCCATAATTTACATAGAAACTACAATGGAACTTGCTTGTTATTGAAGGGATGTCTTTAACATATCACGAACCACCTTCCAATTGATCTTTAATTGTTGGAATGTGCACCAATCCATGCAAATATGCTTCTTTCTCGAATTACAAGGTTGGTTGGTTCTAGGGTAAATAAACAATAGGACAATCATATCTTTGGTGATTTGTAGATATTTCACCTCTTCCTTACTCATGCTAGTTGATTTGTATTTTGTAATCCTATCCTGATATTCAATTATGATAGATAATTGGCTATGGTATTATCTAATGGAAACAATGATGGTGTTGAACAAAGTAGCCAATGAAACATGAGATGACTCTCTAGTATTCCTAAGGCCAATAATTATGTTTCTAATTTCATCTAAATAATTATTAATTTCCATATATAAGTGTCATGCAGTGATTGGAGGTTAGGATTTGGGTTTAGATTATAATTTTATTCTATTTAACAAAATAAATACTATATTTAAACAATAACATTTTTTTTTAACAGAAATGGATAATTTGTATATTATAAAAAATTGCCCATATTATGCCCTCAGATGGGGTGTTATTGGGGCACACCTGGCAAGCAGCGGAGGTCAGATCTAGCCCACGAGGCATGGAGCCACGTGACGGGCTTGTGCCACATCCCGCCACCCCCCTCCAGCATTAATAAGAACCATCCTCGACGTAAATGCACACTTATGCACTTCTATTCTCCTCACGAGCGACTTAACATGGCTCTGCCACAGATGGACATATCCCAACTCTGTTTGAGTGTCGAAGGACTCCTCCCTCAGTAGTCTTTGTCTGATGAGATTCGAATACTCAGGTTCTTAGCCGGCCTCACCAGTCTCCGCGCCTTCCACTTCAGCCTGGTGCACTTTGCTTCTTTGTATAGCCATTAATACCACCAAATGCCACGCCCGCAAGGGAGGCCGAGGTGAGGCTCTCCGTGGAAACCTCACAGGCCCTCACTCTTGCCTCCCGACTCACCCTCCATCTGCTCCTCCCCTCCCCTTCATCCCGAACCCTCTTCTCCACTCTCTCCGGTTCCACTGGTGTCGCAGTTGCACTCTCTGGCAATTATCCCATGGATGACGGGCTCACCCTCACATCTCGGTGTCGCTTCCACCTTGCCTGCACCGGACCTTACACCAGTCTCTGATTTTTCGAGAAGCTCATGCGGCGCGCCCCCTCCTCCTCGAAGGCCAGGGACCTCTGAACACCAACCTTCTGACTCCTACAATGGGGTGCAGCTCCAAGAAATCTTAGACATCATTTATGGACTGGTGTTTGAACTTCGCCAGGGGGTGGAGGACCTCCACTTCCACTTTCAATCCACGGACGACAAGATAACGACCCTTCTTCAGCTCCTCGCCTCCATGCGCGAGGCCTTCCCCTCTCATCCGGTTGGAGCGACCTCAGAGGAGATGCCCCGAACAAAAAACGATGGAGGAGACTCCAAGGAACAATGCTCAGGGGAGAAGGGGTTGGAGCAAACTGGGTGCATGACAATGGAGGTAGACTTGGAAAGTCGACAGCTGCAGGATACAACGACAGATGCTGAGAGAGCTGCAGAGAGAGCTGAGAGAGCTGCTGAGGTGCTATGGGCGAATGAGGTGACGTATGTCGTGGATGAACCTTGGTCGGGGGACCTCCACGCCACATGGACGGGCTACCTGCCAGGTGTTTAGGCTTGTAGTTTTAACTACAGTTATGATAGTTTTTGTTAGTTTCAATGGGGGACTAGTTTACCTAAAAACTTTTCTTTCTTAGCTATAGCACTATTCTGCTTAACTCTTATGTTGGCTGGACTGGTTTCCCCTCTGTTGGGGCAGTCCGGTAATCTCAATATGACTATTGGTGTATTTTGGAACTCCACTGGGGTTTTGGAAGGTATTTAATATATAATACTTCTTACTTAAAAAAAATAAAAATTGCCCATATTACAAAAAAGAGTTGGTTGTGGTTCTATCTTCCTACTAATGTCATGGTTACAGACCGACATTTTTATAGAAGAGTGGAGAGTGGCCATTGTGCTGTATGCATTACAAACTTACCATGTGAAAATGGCTATGAAATTATGCAAGAGAACCTGGAATCTACAATTCATAAAGAACTTGGACTAAGGGTGGGAGGGGCCTGCACCATCACGATATGGCACACAGTTCTCCTCAGCTTGGGTCACGTCCCCTTGTTGTTGATTTCCTTCTTCCCAGACGCGGTCAGAGAATCCTGGGGCCATTGGAACATGCTGGTTGTTGCTGGCCACCGAATGAAATGTGGAGGGGATCCAAGATTCATCCGTGCTTGATGAGCGGGCAGGATGCTGAAGATTGCCAAGGCGCTAGTTGTGCTCTCTGATATGCATCATGTTATGATTTACTCCCCATAGAACAATGGATAATGGATAATAATAATGGATAAATAAGACAAATGACATAAAGCCTATGTCAAAATAACAACTCATATAATTTTATTTTCAATATTTGATGTGCATAGAAAAATATACCATGCTAGAAAGTCAGTTCCAAATAATCAAGAAAATGAAACCAAATAAAAAGGAATTTAATGCCTCACACAGATAATCAATCATTTTAAATCAAATAGTTACTACACGGTGTGATACAATTCTTTCCGAATATTTCAGAAGGTTTTTTGGACCCAATTTTTCAAATTGGGACCTACTGCTAAAATGGCTCTACAAGTTGATTCCTTCAATTTTTTCCACCTAGAAAGTACCAAGATATATGAAAAATTATATAATGATCCAATATGGATCATACCTCCCCATTTAGGGAGGATTTTTGTCATCAAAAACTTTACTGAATGAGGTGAGGAAAATTTTCCTCTACCTTCTCCCTGGAGTTCCATTTTTCCTTTCCTGGAAGTTGTTCTTTCAACCCAATCTAGCAAAGGTCATGTTTCCCATGCCTTATAGTTCTAGAAATTTTCTACAAAAATGTGTCCTCTTCCAACTTTTCCTGAGCATCAGGTGTTAATTCCTTTATGGTAGGTAGGATATACTCCTCCTACTGGTCCAACATGGAAGGCTCTATAGTTTCAAATTATCCACATTCACTACAGAGTAAATGGGCATGTATGGGGTAGACTGAGTTTGTAGGTGTTATCTTCCACCTTATCTAATATTTCAAAAGGGCCATACTATAGAGCCTTGATATTCTTATGATGACCTTATTGTCTTTCCTTATTCAGCTGTAACCAAATTTTTTCTCCCACTTTGAATGATTTTTTCATTCTGTGCTAATCACGTCATGCCTTGTACTTTTCTTCTGACTTATTCAGTGTATCATGTACTTGAAAATGGATATGCCCAATATTTTTGACAAACTTCTATGTTTTTTATTCTTCTTTCATGGTGTCTTCCCTTACTCCTCTTTTCTATCCATAAACAACATCCAAGGGTGAAGGAGGAAAACACCCAAAACAAGTTTTAAGAGGGGACTTACCAGTAGAAGTGTGGATCACTATGTTATAAGAGTGTTGAATATAGATAAGATTTTTGTCTCGGGTCTTTAGATTCTTCTAATTGTAACCCCTCAAAAGCTACCCCAAAGTCATGTTGACCACTTTTGTTTTCCCATTTGTCTATTTTTGAAATACTATATATCTCTTCAAGTTTGTGTCCATCTTCTCCCAAAGTGTATTCCAAAAGGAGATGAGAAATATGGTATCTCTGTATGAGATTATGCTCGTTGGTATCACAAAGTACACCCATACTTGTTCAAAGAACATGTTTGTTTCTTCTTGTCCTCCAATGGTCTTTTTACAAGGAAAACGAATGCACATCTTGCTAAACCTATCAACTACCACAAATAAATATTCATGTATCTTCCTAGTTCTTGGTAAACCTCCCACAAAATCCATGGAAATGCTTTCCCAAGGTTGAGTGGGTATAAGTAAGGGATGATATAGAACTTTCTTTCTATTATTTGTCTTGTTGGTACAACAAAGTATGCATCTTCTAATATATTGGGTTACATCTTCTTGTATTTTGGGCCAATACACATACCTTTTAAAGTTAGTAGCTATATTTTGAACACCAAAATGTCCTACAACTTTGGAGGTGCGAGCCTATTTGATACGATGCATTCTTTCACCTTTAGGAACATAGAGATTTCCTAGATTTTAGAGTAACCCATTATGGATATCATAGTTAACCTTATTGTCACCTTCTTCTACATGAGTTTGACCATGTATCTGTCGAAACACCTCCTTGAAGTCCTCATCTTCTATGTATGCCTCTTTGTATGAATCATGGGTAAAAGGATCCATGAGCATAATAGTTACCAAAGTTGCAATATTGGATGTGGCTGGCCTTGAAATAATGTCCACCAAATTATTAGTGTTTCCCTTCTTATAATCTATGACTAGATGTAATTGTTGCAAAAACCCCATCCACTTGTAATGTCTAGTTTATTGAAGCTTACTCTAGGCCTGCAAATACTGCAACGCCTGGTGATCTATGTGGATAATGGTTTCATTTCCCATCAAATAGTGCTTCTACTTCTTAACAACTTGAACTAGGGCATATAATTTCTTATCATAGGTAGGTTAGTTTAATACTCCCCCATGAAACGTTTCAGAATGATAGCATACCGACTTACCTCCTTGCATCAAAACAACTCCCATAACATACCCACTTGCATATGTCTCCACTTCAAAGGGATTCTACAAGTTAGGAAATGTGAGAACTAGTGCTTGACTGATATTTTGTTTCAGCTCATTGAAAACTTTATGTTGATTCTTTCCCCATTGGAAACTTTTACCGCTTGTTTTTATGGCATGGAGTCATGCAACCATCACTGAAAAAGATTCTATGAAATTTCATAGGTATCATGCTTCCCCAACAATTCATATGCAATCAATAAATAGAAAATTTATCCCAATATATGTCCACAAATAATTTTAAAAAAATGACTATGAAAGTAAGACAATCCTTTACAAATAATTTTCTAGTTCAAAGTGAAATTCTCAAAGAAAATTTGAGAATAGAAGGGTTGAAGTTAGAAAAAGAAGAAAATTTTGTAGTTTTGTTTGTAAAAAACAAGAAAAAGTGTTACCATTTTCATGTTTTTACCTCATGGTTAGTACAAAGGCCAATCAAGACTCAAGAGGTCCCTTCTAGATAGGCCTTAAAATTTGTTGATCGAGAATCCATGTAAGGATTTTTTTCGAGAAATGTTATACACATACATTGAATGTATTTTATTTCCAACTGAAACATAATATAATTTTGTATTTTTTGGAGGAAAATAACATAAACTCATCTCCATACTTACATGTGAGGCATGCCCATAGAACATGCTACCTCTGCATCAATGTTGGGAGGTATCCTACCACCTTGATGTAGGAGTATCATCTTGTAAGATATGTGCATGCCAAACAATTAGATGGTTAGATATACTTTGCAATTATGTTTACCAACTACTTGTCAATTGTAATCTATACATAATCAAGGAAAATATAAAAAATATTTTATGCTTAACATAATCAAAGAAACTATCATGCACATGAACCTTTAATGACCCATAAGAAGTATGCATATAATGATAGCATCTATGATGAACAATTGAACTAGATCTAGAATGGCTAGCTTGAACATATGTCATCACCTATCTAGAATCAATAGCATGACTTGAAGGTCCTACCCTACCAATTTAACATCATCTATAGATGGATACCTATAGGATGTTATGACACATATGCTATGATAAAATATATTTTGTATGAGGGTGGATATTGTAGTACTTGTCACATGAATATTGTCTCCAAGATGAGGTGGTTGCAGGGGGGAGGGGTTAGGTTTATTCCTAGGAATGGGAAATCCCCTCAATGGGTTACACCCAACCCTTTGTTTATTTTAAGAAGACCAAAGACCAACCCCTTGGAATTCACCAATGTCAAAATAATTAACACGTCGAACCAAAATAAACTACACCCATAATTTAATAGAAAATACAATGGAACCTCCTTGTTATTGAAGGGATGTATTTAAAATACCATGAACCACCTTTTCATTGTTCTTTAATTGTTCAAATGTGCACCAATCCATGCAAAAATGTTTTTTTTTTTTTCGAATTACAGGGTTGGTTGGTTCTAGGCTAAATAAACAATAGGACAATCATATCTTTGGTTATTTGTAGATCTTTCACCTCTTCCTTACTCATGCCAGTTGATTTATATTCTCTCATCCTATCCCGATATTCAATGATGTTAGATAATTGGCCACAGTCTTATCTAATGAAACAATGATGGCGTTGAACAAAGTAACCAATAAAACATAAGATGACTCTCTAGTATTCCTAAGACCACTAATTATGTTTCTAATTTCATATAAACAATAATTAATTTCTATATATAAATGTTATGAGGTGATTAGATGTTAAGATTTAAGTTTATATCATAATTTTTCTTTACTTAACAAAATAAATACTATATTTAAACAACAACAATATTTTTTACAAACTATTTCAATCGTATAATTAAATTTATATAATTAAACAAATTTAAATATAAATATCATAAAGCATACCTCAAAATAACAACTCATATAATTTTATTTTCAATATTTGATGTGCAAAGAACAATATACCATCTCACAAAGTTGGTTCCAAATAATCAAGAAAATGAAACCAAACAAAAAGGAATTTAATGCCTCACACAAATAATCAATCATTTTAAATCAAATAGTTACTTCATGATGTGATACAATTCTTTCCCATTAAGAATTTAAAGTAAGACTCATCAATCAACATTAATGTATAAGGAAATTTGTCCAATATAAAGAAAAGTTCCATATTCATCAAATTAGCTTGCAAATTAATATGTTTTTTTTTTTTTTAATTATAAAAAATTCCATGATACCTTTTAGAAAAATCTAAATATTTTTTTAATGTTTATTTTCATTTTTTTTAACATTTATATTGGAAACTAAGTGTTATTTAAAATATTTTGGGTAAGCTTTAGTTTTTAAATTTTTTCACTTCAACTTTAGGATGGAGTGTCATCTAGGAGTGGTCGGTATACATGGATACATATTAATAGATTCAAGATTAAAGAGTGAACATTTAAAAAAGAAGACTGAACATTACGATGATAATAAAATTAAAATGAAATATTTAAAAAAATTGATCAAGCAAAAGTTAAAATTTGTAATTTAAATTATTTATTAAAATTTAATATTTAAATATTTATTAAGATCCGAGATTAATATTAATGGGATATTAAAATTGATTTTATAAAGATTGAATTTGTTTTAATTTTCACTGAAATGTGATGATGAAAATTTGATATTTTATGTATTTTTTAAATTTAAGCTTTCTAAATAGATATGTCTTGTGAATTTTGACGTGCAGTTTATTGTCTTTCTAACACTATTATTTTTCAAAAGCAATTAATGACATTCAATGTGTCAAATCCACATTTAATCAAATGCTTGTCCTTACAAATTTTGGTAAAAGTTAAGTGTCTTTTGTTCCACTCAATGTTCAAAGTAAAAAAAAATACTATACCAGAAATGTAGTAGTGTACACTTTATTTTTTTGGTCTAGGTGGGATGGACTTTATATTTTATTATTTTTCAAAGCTCATAAATTGATTTTTGAATTGAATTTCATACACCTTTGTGTTCCCAACATTTGTTTTCACATGTTTACGTAAAATGAAAAATTAGAAATATCATTTTGAAGAGGAAAAATCCATAGAGTTTGCACACATTTTTTATAATTTTTTTGTTGTGTAGATTTTATGCTACTAATTTTTCTTTGAGAATATTCAAAATTGTGGAAACAAATTAATTATAGGTTTAGAAGAAAATTGATACAGTTGTGGATATTCCACTGGAACAATTCGTCACAACAGAGCTTAAACTATTATGAAATCTTAGTT
>JASDQU010202605.1:0-13270 GCA_032191745.1 Picea mariana | reverse complement strand
GTGCATTGTTTACGCTATTGGATGTTATTGTTCCTTTATTTGCTTGTGTTGGCTAAGTATTAAATATTGGCTAAATGCTAAAGTATTGCATGGATGTTTTAAATCTTCTAGTTGTACGTGTGCACATTGTTGAATGAATTTGGTTGAATATGACTTAATTGCATTCGATAGATTGTAGTTGGCAAAAATATGGAAAGACCTTAAGTGAAGAGGCATAATCTGGTTATAGTAGGTGCAAGCTAGCCAAGCCCCTATGACTAAGGTAAGACAATGTCACATAACCTCAAATACGGAAACAAACTTAGAAAAACTCAAATTTGCAAAAAAAAATCGAACAAATTATAAATCTATAAAACACTCTCTCTTAAAAAAAAAAAAGAACTTGAATCAATGATGAAAAACTCCCACTAACTTACAATTTAACCACATCTTATTGATGTATCCTACTTCTTAATGAATGAGAGTGAAGTATGCATAGTATGATGCAAACATTATTTGACTATTGATAAAAGGTTGCACCCCTTTTATGAAACACTTACGTGGAGTATGCGTAGCATGATGGAAATATTATTTGACTATTGATAAAAGGTTGCACCCCTTTTATGAAACACTTACGTGGAGTATGCGTAGTATGATGGAAATATTATTCATCTTTGACTATGGATGATGGTTGAAGGTTAGAAACTTTTTAGGAAGTACTTAATGGAATAAGCATAACATCATTTAAATTTGACTACTGACACATAGTTGAACAAAAATAAAGACTAATTGAAGTACTGAATTCTGGGAAAAAATGTACTAATATTCGTTGCAACCTTTTTATTAAATATTAATTGTTGTACTAATATTCGTTAGTTAGAAAAGTAATGTTGACCACCTCTTTCCAATTTGGTACATATTTTTAATCATTTAAATTTGGAGAGTACCTTTATTCGTTAGACTGACGCGGTTTTTATTTGACGAAATTACCTCATAAACTCAACGTTATTTAAAATAAATGGTTGCTTTGACTAAAAATATTAAACACCTCAAGGTGAATTTAGAAATTTAATAAGTTTTTATTTATTTTTTATTTTTTAATTTTTTTATTTAAATGAATTTTTTTAATTTAAAAATAAAAATATGTAATATATAAACATAATTTATTAAAAAAATTAAATATATTATAAAATGGGAATTCATCTACTAAAAAAAATTAAATATGTTTTTTTATAACCACTTAGATTACACTCAAGTATCAATTCAATTTAAATAATTTTCAATTTTATAATTGACAATTAATTTATTATACAAAATAATTTTCAAACTTAAAAATAATACATTAAATATACATATAATATTTTAATGCGTATTAAATAGATAATAATTTTTTTTATAAAAAATTAATTTTTCAAAAATTATAACAAAACTATTAATTTTTAAACTTTTAATATTTCTTTATTTATATTTTTTTTTTACTTTTCGCACATAGTGAATTGATACATATTGTCATCTTCCCAAGAAAAAAACCCTTTGAAAAAGAATCTAAACAATCATCAAAGGTTTTCCACAAACCACAATCATGTTAAAAAGTTTCCATTAACTATTTCTTTGAAGACTTAATATGAATTAAGTAAAGTAAAAAAATTACCACATTCCGGATTGTTTTCTTTTCATTATTCGAATGAAAGAATTATTATACAAAATGCCAATTTATATTTTAAGTAAACTTATATATATATATAATTTATTTGAATAATAATGGAATAGTTTTTAAGTTTCATCGTATTGTATAAGAGGTTAAAATGATATTTGTGATTTGTGGATATACACTAGGTAAAACGTTTCAAAATATTGAATGTTTAGAGTGGACACATTTATTATTGGGAACAATTGAAATTTTAATGTTTTGAAAATAATGCAAAGTTAAAACATTATAAAAGGAAAATATATTAAGATATGATTCTTGAGGAGAGGAAAATAATATGTTATGGATAAAGGTAAAATACTAAGATAGTTAATGATAAATTAATCGATGTGTATGGATCATTATATTATTTTTCATCTATATAGATGTTTTATGGGTGAAAAAATTAGAGGAATCAACTTGCATAGCCATTTTAGCAGTTGGTCTCAATTTCGAATTTTTGGTCCAAAAGACTATCTAAAATATTTTGGAGTCATTTTGAAGCATTAAACAACACTTTTTTATAGTCCAAATGATGCAGGAGCATCTCTCCACGTTAGCCAGCCAGCCATGCCAGCGAATTCAAATCGCGTGTTGAAGAGAGGCGCAACCTCATTTAAAATATGAATTCAATGTAATTGAATGTTGTAGGCTGGTGAGCCATAGAAGTCGTGTCTTTGTGCAGGCGTAGGTAGATCGGCTTTAATGCTAGATCGGCTGAGATCTAGATCCAGATGCTGGACTAGAGAGCCATTTATTGTAATTGAATAGAGTAGGTAGACCTCGAGGGAAGCGCTCGATGAGCCCCTGAGGTAAAAGAGATTTTCAGATCTCATTTTGGAAGTAAGGAGAGTTGAGTTGAGGAGAGAAAGAAGAGTCGAGACCTTGTTACAGGTCATGCTCGAGAACACCTTGTAATTACAAGCATTTGCCATTTAATATAAACAAAAACAGTTTTTCCTGCATTGATTCTGTGTTATGTGAATGTCTGTGTGTGTGTTCTTCTTTTATGCTGTAGATGTATACTGTAGTTGTGCATTTGTAAGGAGTCTGTTTGATTTCAGTTGAGGGTCTTTGAGGCTTCACACCAGGAGGGTGTGACAGAACACTACGAGTTCTGAGAGCCGTGCACAGAGGATGCACTTCTGAACACTGTGGGTTCAGACAAAGGTGTGTTGCGGCACAGGAACTGGAGTCAACAACTCAGGAGAAGACCTCAAGGTTGTTGAATACCTTGGAGGCAAGGCTGTGTAAGAGAAGACACAGTTGCAGACAGAATCTCTGAGAAGTTCTGTAGAGCTTTGCCAAGTGGGCATTGAGCACAGGCACAAGGTGCAATTGGAGGAACTCTGTTGTGAGTTCAAACAGAAGCTAGAATGACTGAGGATTCTGTGAAGCTTTGCCAGGTGGGCATTGAGTCAGTGCAAGGAGTGCACAAAGATAGAACTCTGCTGTGAGTTCGGAGAGAAAGCAGAATAACTGAGGATTCTGAGAGCTCTGCCAGGTGGGCATTGAGTAGGTGTTAGGAGCACAAGAGAAGACAGAACTGTTGAGCGTTATGTGGGAAAAGAGAAGAAACTCTACCAGGAGGGCATCGAGTCAGTGTGCAGGCAGGCACAAGAAGAAAAGAACTCTTTGAGTTCTGGAAGTGAGGAAAGGTCCATTGAGGGAACCTTCATTGGGTTGCTGAACACCCAGAAAGGCTCAACAATCAGGTTTCTTGAGCAGAGACACTCCCAGGAGGGAATTATATCCTCCATCTGTGGGGTAAAGGAACAAGGACGAATTTCTATAGAGGTCGAAGCTATAGGAAGAGCTCAGGAGAGATAGCGTGATGTATGCGCGAAGACTCTACAGGAGGTAGAGGTCAAACTTTCAAAGATTTGAAGAAGAGCTCAGGAGGAACAATGCTTTTGCACGCGTTGGTGAAGCTCAAAGTCGAGGAGTTCGTAGAGGAAAAAGGAGAACAAAGGTTGAATCCTTTGGGAAACTTGGGAATTCTTCCAAGTCTGAACTGAAGCGCAGTAGCTCAGGAGGAGCAACAACAGTTGTCGGATCGGCTGGGAATTAGATTTGGATCATTGGTGTTCACATCCAGGGAGCAGCCGGAGGAGAACAAGGAAGGAGAACAGATCTGAGCCGTTAGTTCTAGTTCAGGATCGCCAATAGCCATCGGATTGGCAGAAGTTGCGGGGGAGTTAACCTCGTAAATAAGAGGAAGATACTGACAGGTATCGGGATATCGACACTCGGGATATCGGAGATCCTGAGGTCGAGGTAATAGGGACACTTAAGTCTCGAAACAACAAGATCAGATCTGGACCATCCATCAGGTTGGGGCACATGGCGGAGATCTGAAGAGAGTCGGAGATGGGATTTTCGCGAATCCATAGGATGAAGTGTCTGGGACACTTGAAGTCACGAACCCCGAGGGTTAATCAGGACCGTCCATCCGAGGAGGACGCGTGGCAGAAATTGACGCCATCGGGGAAAGGCCCGACAGGAAGTCATTGATCGACATTTTGGCCATCAGGATATCGGGGATCCTGGTGACAAGGTGTTTGAGCATTTCAGAATCACGAAACGCGATACCCTGACAAAGGGAACAACTCTATTTTGGGGGCCAGCTGTCAGCACGTCGGCATATCGAGTCCATCGGAGAATCAGGAATCGTGGGGACAAGGAGTCCATACATTGTGGAACTCTGAAGTCCGAAACCCCGATGGGAGGTAAGGTTGTGGTCACGGGGACATTGATCACGTGCACTAAAGACTTAGCCCGAGAGGCTAAGGCAGCAAAGGAGCATGTCGGGAATCAGGGATCGGTGAACCAAGTTGTTTGGACATCACGAGTGTCAAAACCCCGATAGAAGGAATCCTGACAGAAGTATATGGCCGCGGTCATACGAGAGGTGGTCGCATGGACCAGGGCTTAGCCAGGGGGGGCTAACGCGTAAAAGGCGCGTCGGGATTCAAGGGATCGTGAATCCTGAGGACGTGTGCATTTGGACATTGGAAAGTCTGAAACCCCGATGAGGAGGTATGGCTGCGGTCATATAGAGGAGGTCGTATGGACCTAGAAGACTATCCCAAGGGGACTAGTGGAAGTTGGAGCGCGTTGGGAATCGGAGGATCACAGATCCAAAGGGCATATGCATTTTGGAATTAGAAAGCCTGAAACCTTGACAAAAGGAAAGATATAAGGCTGCGGTCTTATGAGAGTAGTCATGTGGACCGGGGCATAGATAGGAGGGGCTAAGGTCGGGTAGAGTGCTCATCGGTGATCGGGGAATCGAGAGTACAGGAGCTCTTGACAACGGGGATCACGAAACCCCGAAACCCGATAGTGAGTCGGGGAAGATCACGGTTAAGTGCAGAAGACCATGAGGCAAAGGGAAAGGACCTGTGGATCGGGCTTCAACAGGAATTCCAGCAGGGAGTCCAAAGAGCTAATTTAGCTCATGAATGAGTGAATGAGATCGATCCTGTGAGCGGGAGAGCGTGATGAGGAGGTGGTCACGAATTTTTTACTGCATCAAGTGGTATCAGAGCTTTGATTCTTGTCTGTATATCTCAGGCAGGAAGAGGCAGGAAGAGGTAAATAGCACTCTGATACACATCAAGTGGTATCAGAGCTTGAATCTTGCTTGTATATTTCAAGCAAGAGAAGCAGGGAAATAAGAGAGTACCCTGATACACGTCAAGTGGTATCAGAGCGAGAAAAATATGTTTGTATACTTCAAGCAGAGCGAGGAGGCAAGAAGAAGACAGAGCGCTGGAGGACTCTGTGATGATTGTTTGCAGGTAGGCAACAATCAAGAAGACATTCAAGAGGACTGTAAGATGAAGCTAGAGACGCTCGAGGTGCGGAGTGACAGCAACAGGTTTGCTAGGAGAGTAGACAGAGACAACACCATGGTTACTGAAGGCCATAGGCATGCTGGGAAGAAAAGCAAGGCAGAAAAACTTGCAGAAAGGGATAAAGAAATGGATAAAGAGCTCTATGAATTAAAGGTAGACATAGAGAAGATCAAACTACGGATGCGGAAGGAAAGGAGGTCGAGACGGATGCGTGAATTGCCCATGGAGAAGGAAAAAGCGAAATGGCCAGTCAAGGAGTTGATGGTCAGGAGACAGCGTAGGCTGTTAAGAAAATGGTTGAGGTATGATGAAAACCTCAAGGCCACAGAGGAAAAGATGATTTATGTCTGTGAGCCAGAGACTAGAAAAGTTTTCAATGATTTTGAAAATGAATTGGGATCAGTTGAGGATCTCAAGCACTTCCAGGAGGCCAAAGAAGAAATTCCAGATTGCCAGGTGGGCAATGAGATGAGATCGCTGCGAGATCTCAGAGACTGTCATGAGGACAGCCAAGGAATTTCACATTGCCAGCTAGGCAATGGTATGAGGTCGCTGCGGGATCTCGAAGACTGCCAGGAGGGTAGCGAAAGGTTTCCAGTTTGTTGGGTGGGCAAGGAAACAGAGTTGGAATTAGTTGATTCCATGGACTTCTAGGAGGGCAGTGGAAACATCTTGAATTTCCAGGTGGGCAGAGATGAAGATTCTAGACTGTCTGAAGGTCTCATGGACTCGGGGGTGAGTTCAATTCAGCAAGGGTTGCTGATGAAGATGGGATCGGTTGATATCATAGTCTGCCAGGAGAGCAGCGGAAGCATCCCATATTGTCGGGTGGGCAGGGATGAGCAGATGAGACTATATATGGGTCTCATGAACTCAGAAGTGAGTTGGAATCAGCCTGAGGAGCTGACAGAGCAGATGAGACTTTCTGAGAGTATCATAAACTCGAAGGTGAGTTTGGATCAACATGTGTAGCTGACAGAGGAGGAAGATCTGAGAAATATTCTGATGATTGGGGGAATTAGAGTATTCCTACCATTTGCGCAGGAGGAGGCAGAAGTCTGTGTTGCATATGGTGCAGCAACAACAGAAGAACAGTCACAGCTGACGATGACTGTCCGGGAAGAAGAGGGATTGGAGCAGACTTTGGAAGTTGCCCAAGCAGATGAAGAAGATGAGAATTCTGAGGAATGGCTCATTACTTGCAACCAAGAAGCTAAGAGAGTTGTAGCATTGGAGCTGACAACAAAAGAAGTAGAAGGAGAAGATGAGCATTCTCAGAAATGACTCAATATTTTCAGCTAGAAGACTGAAAAGACTGCAACATGGGAGGTTGCAGAAGCAGAGGAAGAAGAGGCAGACAACATTTGTTTTTCTGATCCATGGGAACATATAGAAGCCCTGGAAGAGAGGGTGAAAGTGTAGGGCATGCACATCCAACAGGTGAAGTTGGAAGCTGAGGAAGGAGGCATGGGAGATCATGGTGATCTGCCCATGTGCCAAAAATTTTTGCAGCTGAGGAGACTGCAAAAACAGGGCCAGCCATTGGAGTAGCTGGATGCAGTAATAGAAGAGATCAGAAGGCTGATGTTGGGGTTAGCAGAAACTGCCAGCGAGGAGAAGCTGGGCAGAAAAGAAGTAGCAGTAGCGAGATGGAGTAGATGAACAGCTCCAAAGGATGAGTTGGGATCCAGGAGGATTCCAACGGCTGAGAGGGGAAGCGCATGAGCAGGAGCTCATGATTTTGGAGCTGAGGAGTTTGCTGCAGGAGCATCTCTCCACATCAGCCAGCCAGCCAGCCAGCCACGCCAGCGAATTCAAATTGTGCACTGAAGAGAGGCGCAACCTCATTTAAAATATGAATTCAATGTAATTAAATGTTGTAGGATGGTGAGCCATAGAAGCTGTGCCTTTGTGCAGGCGTAGGTAGATCGGCTTTAATGCTAGATCGGCTGAGATCTAGATCCAGATGCTGGACTAGACAACCATTTATTGTAATTGAATAGAGTAGGTAGACCTGGAGGGAAGTGCTCGATGAGCCCCTCAGGTAAAAGAGATTTTTAGATCTCATTTTGGAAGTAAGGAGAGTTGAGTTGAGGAGAGAAAGAAGAGCCGAGACCTTGTTACAAGTCGTGCTCGAGAACACCTTGTAATTACAGGCATTTTCCATTTAATATAAACAGAAGCAGTTTTTCCTGCATTGATTTTGTGTTATGTGAATGTTTGTGTGTGTGTTCTTCTTTTATGTTGTAGATGTATACTGTAGTTGTGCATTTGCAGGGATTTTGTTTGATTTCAGTTGAGGGTCTTTGAGGATTCACACCAGGAGGGTGTGACAAAACACTGCGGGTTCTAAGAGCCGTGCACAGAGGATGCACTTCTGAACACTGTGGGTTCAGACAAAGGCATGCTACGACATAGGAACTGGAGTCAACAACTCAGGAGAAGACCTCAAGGTTGTTGAATACTTTGGAGGCAAGGCTATGTAAGAGAAGACACAGTTGCAGACAGAAGCTCTGAGGAGTTATGTAGAGCTCTGCCAAGTGGGCATTGAGCACAGGCACAAGGTGCAGTTGGAGGAACTCTGTTGTGAGTTCAAACAGAAGCCAGAATCACTGAGGATTCTATGAAGCTCTACCAGGTGGGAATTGAGTCAGTGCAAGGAGTGCACAAAGATAGAACTCTACTGTGAGTTTGGAGAGAAAGCAGAATCACTGAGGATTTTGAGAGCTCTACTAGGTGGGCATTGAGCAGGTGTTAGGAGCACACGAGAAGACAGAACTATTGAGCATTCTATGGGAAAAGAGAAGAAACTATTCCAGGAGGGCATCGAGTCAGTGTGCAGGAAAGCACAAGAAGAAAAGAACTCTTTGAGTTCTGGAAGTGAGGAAAGGTCCACTGAGGGAACCTTCACTGGGTTGCTGAACACCCAGAAAGGCTCAGCAATCAGGCTGCTTGAGCAGAGACACTGTCAGGAGGGCATTATATTCTCCATCTATGGGGGAAAGGAACAAGGACAAATTTCTATAGAGGTCAAAGCTACATGAAGAGCTCAGGAGAGATAGCGCGATGTATGCGCGAAGACTCTACAGGAGGTAGAGGTCAAACTTTCAAAGATTTGAAGAAGAGCTCAGGAGGAACAATGCTTTTGCACGTGTTGGCGAAGCTCAGAGTTGAGGAGTTCGGAGAGGAAAAAGGAGAACAAAGGTTGAATCCTTTGGGAAACTTGGGAATTCTTCCAAGTCTGAACCGAAGCACAGTAGCTCAGGAGGAGCAACAACAGCCGTCAGATCGGTTGGGAATTAGATCTGGATTGTTGGTGTTCACATCCAGGGAGAAGCCGAAGGAGCGCAGGGAAGGAGAACGGATCTGAGCCGTTAATTCTGGTTTAGGATCGCCGACAGCCGTCAAATCGGCAGAAGTTGTGAGGGAGTTAACCTCGTAAATAGGAGGAAGATCCCGACAGGTATCGGGATAATGACACTCGGGATATCAGAGATCCTGAGGTCAAGGTAATCGGGACACTTAAGTCTCGAAACAGCGAGATCAGATCTGGACCATCCATCAGGTTGGGGCACGTGGCAGATATCTGAAGAGAGTCGGAGATCGAATTTTCACGAGTCCAGAGGACGAGGCATCTGGGACACTTGAAGCCGTGAACCCTGAGGGTTAATCAGGACCGTCCATCTGAGGAGAACATGTGGAAGAAATCGGTGCCATCGGGGAAAGGCCCGACAGGAAGTCATTGATTGGCATTTTGGCCATCGGGATATCGGGGATCTTGGTGACAAGGTGTTTGAGCATTTCATAATCACGAAACGCGATACCCCGACAAAGGGAACAACTCTATTTTGGGGGACAACTGTCAGCACGTCGGCATATCGAGTCCATCAGAGAATCGGGAATCGCAGGGATGAGGAGCCCATACATTATGGAACTCCGAAGTCTGAAACCCCGACATGAGGTAAGGTTGTGGTCATGGGGACATTGGTCACATGGACTAAAGACGTAGCCTGGGAGGTTAAGGAAGCAGAGGAGCATGTCGGGAATCAAGGATCGGTGAACCAAGTTGTTTGGACATCACGAGTGTCAAAACCCTAATAGGAGGAATCCCGACAAAAGTATATGGCTGCGGTCATACGAGAGGTAGTTGCATGGACCAGGGCTTAGCCAGGGGGGGCTAACGCGTAAAAGGTGCGTCGGGTTTCGAGGGATCGCAAATCCCGAGGACGTGTGCATTTGGACATTGGAAAGTCTGAAACCCTGATGAGGAGGTATGGCTACGGTCATATAGAGGAGGTCGTATGGACCCAGAATACTAGCCCAAGGGGACTAGTGGAAGTTGGAGCACGTCGAGAATCGGAGGATCGCAGATCCAAAGGGCATATGCATTTTCGCATTAGAAAGCCTGAAACCCCGACGAAAGGAAAGATATAAGGCTACGGTCTTATGAGAGCAGTCATGTGGACCAGGGCATAGCCAGGAGGGGCTAAGGCTGGGCAGAGAGCTCATCGGTGATCGGGGAATCGAGAGTATAGGAGATCTTGACAATGGGGATCATGAAACCCCGAAACCCGATAGTGAGTCGGGGAAGATCATGGTTAAGTGCAGAAGACCGTGAGGCAAAGGGAAAGGACCTGTGGATCAGGCTTCAACAGGGATTCCAGCAAGGAGTCCAAAGATCTAATTCGGTTCATGAATGAGTGAATGAGATCGATCCTGTGAGCAGGAGAGCGTGACGAGGAGGTGGTACCAAATTTCTTACTGCATCACCAAATATTTGTATGGAGAAAACGATTGTATTCTACACACCAAGACCTTTCCAACAGTGCAAGAATCACCTCAATCGAAATTTGTATGCAAAAGTTATGCCTCTCACAAGTTGACCTATTGTATTGATCACCATGGTGCGAGTGGATGCCACGTCATCCCCCATTACTTAAACATGTGGGAATATCCACATAGTGGATTTTCTAGAAAATTCTATAAGGTCTAAACCTGATCACTAATTGAGGGTTGAGGAAGTCAATACCCTAACCCTAGATGTTTATCGGGCTTTGTTAAATATCAGACCACTAGGAGGAAAAGGGGTTCCATCATTTTGCATTGTATCTTGTTCCATAGCTTAGAAAAACATATGAGAGTGGTATTATGTTAGCATAGTAGAGGATAATAGATTATGTAGCACCCATACAATGGACAATGTCAAAGACTGCCTCTTTTTTTGTACTTGCATTTGAGGAAAAGATAGAAGAGTGGCCTCACTTTCTAGTTGGGTTTTCTTCCGTATTGAGTTTCCCAAGTCATATATTGTGTTTATTTGTGGATGGTGCGTGAGTATTTATTTATGTTCTCTATTTTTTCACATTCCTTCTATTTCATAAATTTTAAGCAGAAAACGAGTAATTAAAGAATCTGGGATCTAAAGGAAATTAACCTTCATAGTAAAGATTTCAAATTTTTAGATATGTTGTGACGAACTGTCCAGTGGAATATCCACAACAATTTACAGATCATTAAATTAAAGATAAAGGATAAGATTAAGAGAGGAAAATATGTTGTTATGAATTAATGATAAAATAATTCAAATATAAAGGATAACATTAAAAATAAATAGTTGATGCTTTTATAAAGTAAAGTTATAATTCAAAGATAAACGATAAGATTAAATAAATAAATAGTTGATGCTTTTATAAAGTTAAAAAAAAAAAAAAAAAACAAGGGAGGACACTTGAATTCGAAAAATCTAGTAAATTAGAAAATGAAGAAGGGTTATCAAGAAAAGAAGGAAAGGGGGAGGGGTGAAAGGGAATGGAATAGGAGATACGTAGAGCTGTAAAGAAAATTAAAATTTAAGCAGATTAAGTTTTAGGGTCTAGGAAATGAATGATAGGCTTCGAGGATTGATCGAGTTTGTATYCATCATCGTGATTAAAATTATTGGGATKTTTTTCAATTTCTAGGACCTCTCGAATGAGGCATGATGAGTGATAGGGTGTTGAAGCTAGGATTTTAGTTTGGTCAAAGAAAATTAGGTGTTTAGATTTGAAGGAGTGTTCAACTATAGATGAATTAGAGATACGATTATGGGTTGTGTYAGCTATATGTTMTTTGAGATGGGATTTGAAGGATCTGCCAGCTTGGCCAATGTAGTCCATTTATTKCATTAGAAACAAATTTGGTAAACTCTTGAKCCTAGCATCGGGTCAGATTTATCCTTAGCARTTCTAAAGGATTGTTTTATTGTTTTATAGGGTTTAAAGGCRRTTTTGATATTCTTTTTAGCCAATATTTTAGAAATGTGATCTTTAGTGAACTAAATGTAGGGAAGAGAAATGAGAGTTAGGGGTGGGGAAGAGGATCTTTTTCATTTGGGATTGCGAGCTGAGCAAAAGGATTTATTTATTTGAGAGAAGGAATAGTCATTGGACATCAACACCTTGATTAGGTGGGATTTTTCCTTCTCTAAGAACTAGGGAGTGGAGATTTGGATGGATTTAGAGTAATTAGAGTTTTTAGAACTACGTATTTTTAGGTTGGACAATGATGTGTTGGGAATGAAGGTATCTATTAGTATTAGACTTTTTCCAATAAACCTGGTGGGTAAGGGAACCATTAAGAAGATGAGAGATAAGAACATCCAAAAAGGGAAGAGAATTATCCATTTGCATTTCCATAGTGATTTGGATATGGGGGGGGGGAATGCTATTAAGGCGGTTAACGAAAGATATTAGAGAGAGATGACCATGATTCCAAACCACGAATGTGTCATCAAAAAATAAAAACCAACATTTTGGTTTGATATGAGTTGTTTAGCGGGGAAAAATTTAGGGGATAAATTTCACCCATAGGCTAATTTTCCATGCTTTTCCCAAAAAAAGATTTGCAAATTCCCATTATTTCTAAAAAAATTTGCCCAAATTCTATAGAATAAAAATATTTTACCTTAAAAATAGCCCAAATTTTATAGAAGTTGTATAGAATCCTTAGAAATTTGAATATTTTTACAAAAATATTTCCATACATTTTATAGTTTTCATATTAAGGAATAGTAAGATTCGCTAAGGTTTCTACATTTTAAGATAAATTTCAATCCTTGAAATTATCCTTGTTATTTAGGGCTAAAGCCTCAAAATGTTCCATGAAAATATTAGCAACCACGGGGATAAGGATGACCCCATGGTTGTACCTTCAGTTTGTTCATAGAAAGTACCTTTAAAGGTAAAGAAAGTAGAGGTGAGACAAATTTCAATGAAATTCAAGGTTTTGGGGTCAACCAACTTGGAGATGAGGTTAAGGGATATTGCAACATGAATTCTAGTAAATAAGGAAATGATGTAAAAACTAACCATAATGTTGTGTTCATCAAGGTGAATATGTCATTTTTTTTAATAATATCAGAGGAATCTTTAATTAAGGATGAAGCTTTTCCAATAAAGGACCTAAGTTTGTGAGCCAAAAAGCGGGAAATGGAATGAGTGGGAGCACATATAGCACTTACTATAGGTTTTAGGGGTGCATATTTTTTGTGAATTTTAGGTTGTCCATATATCTTATGGGTTTGGAGGTTATGAGGAAAAAGACATTTTTTAAAGTATAGAGCAAGGTATTTTTTAGGGGAGAATTATAACAAAAAGGAGAAATTTTAGGATGTTTTTTAAGGTTGGATAATATTTTATATTACTTAAATATATTATATTTTTCCTTATCTCAAAATCCTATTACTATTTTTAAATACAAAAATCCA